>JAMBLF010001505.1:0-73629 GCA_030578115.1 Leucoptera coffeella
ATTTGAATCAAATATGTATGTGCAGACCTTGTCAGTGCATAATAAAAGAATTAAATTTTTAGACACTAACAGTATTGTTAGAAATATATTTTATATAACGACAGATAGGTATTTTCTTAATAATAGTCTTTAAAAAAAGGTAGCAGATGCGCTACATTTTTGTTTTTTTGTTAACAAAGCCTTTTAATTTGGCTTAAACTTGCTGTAAGAGTATTTTCTAAATGTCAATATGGAATAAAAACTTTTTGATTTTTAATAATTTTATGTTTTAATTTTAGTATAGTAGTACGAATTTATTAAAACTTTGTAAGTATCAAAATGTTTTTTTCATTTTATGGTGATACTACTGTATAGTATTATATTATCTGTGGTGATACCGTAATTAAACCTGAGAATTAAACCTAGAGTACCCGCCACATAAGGTGGCAGTAGCCAAACTTGGAACTAAATTTGACGTTTCCGCCATTGCGTGTTATTTTGTATGAAAGGTAAATTTAGTATTACCAGCGTTGTGTTTTTTGCCCAGTCTTTGTAATTTTTATGTTTGTTAAGGGTGATTATAATAAATTGATTTCTGGAGTTTCTTGTTAGTTCTTCTCCAAGGGTCTCCGCTGAACTTCTTCTTCTCAATCGTTACGCTCTTATCAGAGCGGTCGTGGTCTTCATGACGTGGCATCTTGAGCAGCCGAAATGGTTGGTGAACTAACCTCGGTAAAAATATGTAAAGACAATGCTCAGTGCCATGTTTGAAATAGTTTTTTTACATACATACATACACATCACGCCTGATTCCCTGTAGAGGGGTAGGCAGAGATCACGGATCCCCATTTGTCCCGATCCTGACAGACCACTTTCGCTTCATTGACATTCATACATTCTCTAATACACTCTCGGCGGTTATAGGTACTCCTAACGTCACCTTTTTTCAATATAGCGTCTATCTGACTGTTACATATATGTCTTATTAGGCCGGCCCCTACGTAACCGCCCTTCCACTTCACTCATATATATTCCTTTTGTCAATATATAGTTTTTTTAATTTGTTCTTAGATCATAAAATAACTTTCAAAGAGAGCTTATGATAGGGCCTATTTTGAATAAAAATATTTTGACTTTTGACTTTGGTATATTAATTTGTTTTATTTGAGTTTATAGCTCTGCAACCAAAGATTGTTACAAATGAAACCTCAATATAATGTATCGAGCCGTAGAGATCCCGCCACATAAGGTGGCAGTTGGAGGCGTCGCCACAGTCGCGTAATTCAGTGTTACCAGTAAACACGCCAAAACTAGCACTCACTGTGCCATACGGCTCGATACATTATAGGTTTCATTTGTGACGGTCTTTGGTTGCAGAGCTATAAACTCAAATAAAACAAATTAATATATCAAAGTCAAAATATGTTTATTAAACTATTTCAAACATGATTAATAATTAACGGGACTTATCCTTCTTATTATATATTACATATATTATGTGTTCCTTCACTCTGTCCGCAATAGACCGTTTAGTGTGTTCGACGTAGGATTTCCCACAGCTGCAATCAATCTTATACACACCCTTATATCTTATATCATGAGTATAAATCGCGAATCTCTTAAAACTATTATTTCAAACATGGCACTGAGCATTGTCTTTACATATTTTTTACCGAGGTTAGATCAGCGGAGACCCTAGCTTGGAGAAGAACTAACAAGTAACTCCGGAAATCAATTTATTATAATCACCCTTAACAAACATAAAAATTACAAAGAGTGGGCAAAAAACACAACGCTGGTAATACTAAATTTACCTTTCATACAAAATAACACGCAATGGCGGTAACGTCAAATTTAGTTCCAAGTTTGGCTACTGCCACCTTATGTGGCGGGATCTCTATGGCACAGTGAGTGCTAGTTTTGGCGTGTTTACTGGAAACACTGGATTACGCGACTGTGGCGACGCCTCCAACTGCCACCTTATGTGGCGGGTACTCTACTAGCGACATCATTAAATTTCATGAGATAGTGGCCAGACTGTACTAAAAATTCTTTTTAGTAAATCTTTTTTAAATTTGTTGGAAATACACTTGTAAACAGTATAATAAGTAAATGATCAAGGAAGACGGCATGATATTAACAAATTACTAGCTTAGTTAGTTTAGCTAACCCTGTAAATGTTGATGCTGGTAAAATTATTTGTAGGACGTACGATGAGAAATTGATGCCATTTGACAATTAAGTGACAGTAAGCCTAGCCAGGATCTCAGACCAAGGAAACTAATGGACTTGTTATACCTATGTATTAGGCGTGTATACCTACAAAACACAATATGGCTGACTTAATAGTGATGTACGACGTCCTCTAACTAAGCTTTCTTTATCGATAGTCGATAGTTTAATTAGACTAGTTAAGAGAAGATCGTGCGTGGCGCAGTTGTTTGAGCGATTTTTAACCGATTGTTCAAGTTAAGCAACGTCATGCGCAGCATAGGTCTAAAACGTATATCTAAATAAGTTTCTATGACACTTTTGATTAAAAGATATTTATGACTGGAATCATGTTTTTTGAATCATGGGTTTCTGGGTAACCTTAAACAAAATTTCGTGTCAGTATACTTGTAATAATAGAATAATATTACTTTACTTCGACTAGGTCAAAATAACTATCGATAAACATCAAAACTGCCCAACACTAATAACCAAAACAAAAACAAGGTGTTTGTTTACAACTTTGATCAAAGGTTTACAATATAACAATGACGTGAATTTCACAATTATGGGACGTACACAACACAGGAGAACTAATAAAATATCTTAAAAATCGTATTGCTAAAGATAAATTTATATATTAAAGGTTTACGTTTTAATAAAAAGAAACTTACTTATGAAAAGACAAATTAGGCTGATTTTTATTATTTCTGGATCCACAATTTATTATAGCACACTTTGGCATTGTATTTACTATATATTTGAACCAAACAACTATAGTTTTAATGAAAAATAACTTAAATACGCATTTATTTTATGAAAATAATTCCGTAAACTGTTTTGTTTACATGTTTTTAGCTAAACAGAAAATGGCGACTCGACACGTCTGTGACGTCATTCAAAAAGATTGACAGTTCGAACACACGTTCCAAATTAGTGCTTTTTCTTTCCATGAATTGAAAAACTCATTGGACAAACAGAGATAGCAGATATTTCATAGTTTTTCTTTTCACTATACATAACTTTAATTTGTATATGTATAATAGGGCCGGTCCATTATAGTTTCCTTGGTCTGAGAGCCAGGATAGATAGGATTTCTAGTTTGTATTTGTACTTCAATCACGGAGGTGTTGTCGCTTCAACGGTCAGGCGACGCAACAAACAGACCCAAAAGTTGCGAGCGATTTTATTTAGTACAGGTCAGGTGAAAAATAGATTTATAAAATATTGTTCACAGTGAGTGATGGTTTAATATGTTAATTTAAAATAATGTAATGGAAAGTTTCTTTTTCCTAAACGAAGACATAAAGAAGTCTTACTTGAAGTGTATAGTTGCGATCGATTATGCACAAACAACGCAGATTTCTTCTTGTTTACTCTTGCAATGATGCTTGTTTTTCCTTTTAGATTAACAAATCGGAGATCATAAAACTAGCAAAATGGCTCATGGTGTTGGAGCATCATGTTTAAAATACCTTCTATTTTTTTTCAACCTGCTGTTTTTGGTAAGTAATTATTATTATTCCTGCTAACATTTTCTTATTCATCATGTGTTCCATAATACGAGCTGATCTGGTAATGAGAATGGTTTACCAACTCACACTGAATGGAATAAAGAAGCGAAATGCAAGGGATAAAATGTATAATCACTGAATATATTTTGAAAGATAATATCAACATTATATTGTTAGATGTTCTGTATACATTCATAAGTATGTCATTAGGTGATTCACGTATAGACTGGTAGTATGATTTGCCTATCAGTTAGATTAGAAATGTGATAAGAGTAGGGTCATGTTATCTTGAACACTTGTAATGCTTTTCAAATGCAATTTATATTACAAGAGTGACAGAGTTTAAGGCCTTTACCGCAATTGTATACATACATACATATGAATCCTTTTACTACTTCTATTGACACTAAATATTAATAATCATTTGGCTTTAGCTATTTACTATTGAGCTAGTCTATCCTAGGTTACCTGTAACTCTCTGTGCTAGTACACATCTATATGGAATATTAGTGACCAAAACTTCAATCTCCATCCAATCTCCCTTAGTTAATAAACTCAGATGATGAGGAGGGAATGAAGCAGCTAATTAACATGATGAACATTCTCAGTATTAAAAAAGAAGTAAAAGTTTAAATGCCTACAGTGACTGGCTACAGAGCCATTCTGAGAGTTATTTGTTTTCAATATGATTTAATGTTAATGATTTATTATGAATCCAGTGTCAGTCAGAGTTAACCTTTGAGTATGTTAAAACCAGAGTGCTGATAAGAGAAGTGGCAATGTCAATAATGAATCATAGTTATTGCACAATTTTAATCATTAGTTTATCCCAACATGTTTTGTTAATAAATATCTCACACCAGTGAAAATACCTATAATTTTTAGTCAAATGCTTGCATCTGTATGTGCAGATAAAAATTTTAAGACACAATGTCTTATTTTGCATAAATTGGCATAATGGCATTAATGTAGAATAGTGATAGATGATGAGATGATATGCTGAGAACAAAGGCTATATAGGCCCAGACTAGAATGGAGTTCTCTTACAATATATCAAACTATTAATTGATGTGTTTGACCTTCAATAAAGCATATATAATCTAGTTATTTCTAATAAGCTGAGGCTTTGCAGTTACCCTCTCTTAGTCTTCAAGAGACAATTCTGTATGATGTTGCAGGCTCATACACTCTGGTCATACATATTCTCAGGTGATGATAATCTAAAATACAGAAATTTGTGTGAGTTGTGACTACTAGAATGTACTATTTTTGTCTAAAATAGTATCATAAAGAAGGAAATATTTGTAAATGATGTACATTGAGTATCATCCCCTATTGCAACATGAATATAAAGTTTTATACATTCTAGACAAGGCCCAGACTAATTTTAATTGATGTAAAAGTAAAGAAACTACTAAAGAAAGCTTCATTTTACAGGTGACTGGACTCCTAATCTTAGGAATAGGAGTACATGCTACAATTAATTCCAAACCCTATATGGACTATATATCTCTGGCCACCTGTATGATCTTTATTGGCATCGTTGTCTTCTTCGTCACCTTCTTGGGCTGCTGCGGTGCAATCAATGAGAACAGATGCATGCTCTTAACGGTGAGTTCTATAAATAACAATGTTCATTCATAAACATTATACATACATATTAAACTTGTTAATTTTGTCTTAAATGAATTACGTATCAATGTGTATAGCTTTTCCAATCAGGACCAGTGATTCAATAAGATATACCTTTTACTGTAACTATAGTGAATGCTGTAATGCACAGGGAAGTAAGTGACAATATTGGAAGTGTTAAACTGGTGACTCAAGGTTTTAACTAATCTAAAGAGAATTACCCCGAAATGTATGTGTTATTATTTAGCTATGTATAATATAGTTAATTTAGCCACTATGTCAATGTTATACATTTTTGGTTTCAATGAATCCAGGTTAGATTTCCTTCATACATTTCCCTACCACTGACTCTCTAATATCATAGATGGAAACAACTTCTGAATATCTTTCTAAGGATGAAGGTCAAGGATTATATCCACCAATGTCCAATACATAAAAAATATATAATCTCTTTTCTCATCAGCTATGATTAAAGCTCGTCAAGATTATTTTACCTCAGGCTTTATTTGTGGCAGTAGTATCAGATTGAAGCCAAGAACATGTCCTATATGTATAAAACGAAAAGGAGTTTCTGAAAAACAAAATTAATCATACTGTAACTGGTTAGTCAGAGGAGGAAAATTGTAACAACTATTATGTCCACACAATTGGTGTTATTATATTTGGCGTACCTACTCGTAATTGCACCCTTTGTAATAGCACCTGTGTAGTTCAGAATGAATTATGTATATGCTTTGTGAAGACTCGCCGTGTCATAAGAGGCGTAAAGGGAGGCAGACGGTACTGGTAATATACGTAGTTTTCTTTTGACGTATGGTCCAAACGTATTCGACCGCCATTTCTAAGTTCCTGATCGTGTAGTTTCTTGTTAACCATTTATATGTTGATGGAACCAGCTTCAGCAAGCCGATTATACTAATTATTATTCTTTTAGCTGCGTGTGTCAATATTCGTTTTGCACTCTTTTGAAATATTGGTTATTGTTACAAATCAATATTAAAACGTTGCCTTATACTTTATATCACATCATTCTAATAATACCTTTTTTCTTGTTATCAACTAATAAGGTATTGTTTGATAATATCAAATTTAATTGGCAATTGTGGTCGTGTATTGTAATAGTGTGTTTACCCCGGGGATAAGCATTCTTAGTTTATGCTCTAATCGGAATGCGAACTTGCGACCCGTAAGTGATACAAACACGCGTCTAAAACATACTAAACATCCACGTTATTTATGCCAGGCTGGTACAGTTAACTTTTGCATTGGTTTAGGAAAAAAGTCAATATGCTTTACGATTAAGTTCTCTATTATGGTTATCAGAGGCATGGCATTGTCGCATTTAAACGATACCTTACTACTATTTGTAGATACGTATTATCCGTAGATTTGCTGTTTTATTTCAACTATAAACACTCCAAACCGTTAATTGGTGTGGGAACAACCTGGTCTTATTGATTGATACCCAATGGTCGGAGTTTGATAAACAAATAAATTATTTAATCTTGTCCATAGCAATAAACACTTTTTCATAGTGTTATCGTAACGTTTTTATATCTTCTGCTGCCAAATTTTAGATCGTTCTTACGTAATGTTCCAAGATGTGAAATAGACTTTTCCTGTTTCACTGTTAGTGTTTTATTTCCAATCATTTCTTATACAATATGCTTATTATACTTCCAGGATTATCATTACTGAAAGATAAAATTTCGCACTAAGAATAATTTTATAATTATAATTTGTAAAAAAGTTTTAGTAAATATTAAAAGTGTGACAGATACGTATTATACAGATTGTCTGTTTACTGCAAATAAGTTAGCCTATTTTCTGTCATGTTAATAACTTAACCGTCAACTAAACGGTGTGTAAATGAACTGAGCGAACCAACGATGTTTTTGTGAAATGATAATAATGAATGCGATTAGTACGTTCCTTGGAAAGTTTCCAAGGCATGTTTTCTTTCTATTTTCTCTCCTATACTAAATGTTGTAAGGAATGGGAAACAGTCCAAATAGATTGTATAATCCTACACCAAAATAAGCATAAAACCACAGTTGCTCCTTAATAAATACGCTGAATACCACTTTTGAATGAACATACCGAAGGCCTAATTCGATTAGTGTGTTCTAAACATCGTCGCTTTCTAAATGAATGATAAGTAACTAGTGGACTTTTTTCTATAAAGATAGGTTCCTACCACAAACATGAATTACGTAGGTAGGTACATTGCTTAGTGTGATTTATCTTACACACTATTTCAAGTTCAACTTATATCAAATTAATTATTTCTTCTGCAGCAGATGCAGTTGATCGGAGCGATTAAGAGAAATCGGCTAAGTTTTAGTTGCTGTTGATTGATCTACAATACTTATTTATTAGAGAGAGCGATTCAAGGCTTTTTTCGCCATTATGCAGCATATGTGCATATGATTGGTTGTTTTGAAACAACGGCGCAGAAAGTGAGCTCGTTTCATTCTATCGAAATCCCAGTCTGCAATTCTAATATTTGATTACACTAATAGAACTAGTTCCTGGGTAAGTTCATTTAACGACACATGGTAAGGCTACTAGTCAACATACATTTACGAAAAATATAGTTACTTCTTTCATGTAGACAAATACATATTAAGTATACCTACATCACTCGCCAGACTGTGGATAGCAAGAGACAAGCGTCATTTTTGTGTGAGTGTTTACACTTAAATGCGGTCGTCACGTTATAGCAGTGTCCGCACGGGGCTTAATTGCCACAAATGAGACTTAAGAGCTCGTTAGGAGATGTCATGACCTCGCCCGTAGGGAAGTTCTACAAACGCTTAAACGGGTGCTTCCGTAGACAATGAAGAGCAGCACGTTTTGTTGTTGTACTAATTCTATTAATATCCTACCGAATCAGATTTAGTGATTTTACGCTTCGTAGTAATCTGCTCTGTACTGGTTTGATGATGTAACCAGCAGCGGTCTGCCTGGCATTTAATCAAAAAAGAAAAGAAAGAAAGAAGAGTCTCAGGGTCAAAGTTTTCCTGAGGATTTATTTTGTCTACCCATTAAGAGATTATGGACGAAACTGTACTGAAGGAGTTTGAATGTAGTACGAATAATAAATATTTCTTTTTACCAAAAGTATTGAAATAAATTGAGCTAATGTAATGTTCCTACTTACCCATTCCAGGATTTTCAACGTGAACATAAGTGAAAATAAGTGTTGTTTCTTCGTAGTTTGTGTAGGTACGAGATAAGACTGTTTTGCTAAAGCAGAGGGGGTGATACGTCGATAATATCGAGGTCTATGAACTCGTCTGTTTGTAGTCTCGGCCAAGATTAAAGTATACTTTTTTATACGTATATGCAGATACATCTAGAGAGAATATATGTTGCATTGACACTTTAATATTGATGAATTATATTGATTGAATGTTTACGAGTATACGATACATACAAAAGTCTATACGGAAATGCTTGATAAATTAACAGTAGTGAGGAATACCGTAAGTCGGAGATACTTGTTGGATCTTTTCAGGTGACAAGGTACAATACTAGTTAATATACATTTATTTAACAAATGGTGACTAATTGTGGACTGTCATTGAACAAAAGCATCATATCTTTTGTTGATACACATTAGTCACGCCTGTTGCTCTTTAGATTGTTGGATGAATAATATTATCCTAACGTTTCCCTATCGTGACATACCACTTTCCCTTTATTGACATCAATATACTTCGACATAATGCTCGTGTATGCAATGCATATGCACTTCTTACCTTATACTTAATAACTTATTCCATCTCGTGTCTCTTAGTCTTATCTTAAGAAATGCTAAAAACAAAGGCAATTGAAAGAAAAACAACTATTTGCCGCCTCAAACTGCATTCAATACCTATTTAATGAATGTTTTCCGTTCCAGTTCGCGTTGGTGCTGATCATCATATTTCTGGTGGAGTTGGCGGTGGGCATCGCTTCGTTCGTGATGGTCAGCTATGGCGATGATCCCATCAACATCGAAAACACCGTGCTGGAGTACGACAAGGACCCTGCCATCAAGAGGACCGTGGACATAATCCAGACTGAGGTAAGGACCCTCGATCTACCACCCCACAGGTGAAGCATTTAATGACGTCTGTCACGCAGGATGCGAGCATATATTGCACATTGCTGCGCTACATTTGTTATGCTCAACAAAGATCTATTATTTTTTATTGTTCTACCTATTGCAAGGTATAAACCGTGTGAAAAAAGGACAATATTATACTAATTGAAATGGCTATTGCTTTTGTTAAGAGCACCAATACCGTAGAAGTACCTGTTTTGAAAATTGTGTTTCACCAATTGTGCCATTCCAGTTGAAGTGTTGCGGCGTGCACGGGCCAGCCGACTGGCCGACGTACCACTCCAAGATTCCGGACACCTGTTGTGAGTCTCGCGAGGTAGTGGACGGCGTCACCATGCCTTGCACTGAGCTCTCGCCGTTCCTCTACCGCCAAGGCTGCCTGCAAGTGCTCAAAGACCACCGAAAAGAAGTCGCCACCTACTTGGGAGGCGTCGGCATCGGAGTGGCTGTTGTGCAGGTACATTGGCAACTGAGTGAAAACATTTAGGGTCAGATAAAGTACTAGGTGACCAGCGTTATCTACGAACGTATACGGTGAGCTACTTGATAGCTAGTCCTTAACGTGATACGTCTGGACTAGTAGAGTATGTCGTCGTTTGCAGGTACTGGCTGTTACCTATCTATAGAGATAAGCCGACATACTCGCGATCAGTAGAAAAAACAATACTGTTTGACTAAAAAGACAGTTGATCTTGTTTTTGGTTGCTAGATCTGCTTCGTTTCAAATAATAACAAAGGTATATTACCTGTAAAGTAAGAATAATGTGCCTGGAGTAGCGTTGGCATTTGTGACGTCACAACATAGGGCCGTGACCAGTCTTGTGGTGTTTAAGAGCACCGTATAGTATAAAATTCTCGGCCATTAAACCTGTTAACTGGCATGTATATACTTAATCCATTTTCTAATTTTCAGTATTTACTTGCGTTTCAATGGTCTCCTTATTTTCAGGGGCTGGGCGTAGCCTTCGCGTACCTGCTGGCTCGATCGGTGCGTGACCAGTACCAGACAGTGTAGACAGCACCTCTAACTACGTATTTACTAAATCTGGCCTACTCTCATTATAAACCGATAATGCAGTATCAAGACACAACACGACGTCATTTGTCATTGTTCTCATACATCAGGTTTTCAGCAGCAGTTTTTGTCATATCCTATACCATTGACATTTTATGTATTTTTTTGTGTTTAAATTATGCAAAAGTTACATAAACGTTAATTATAAATCTTAATGCGGCTGTAACGTTCAATATTTATTGATACTGTAATATTGGTCTGAAATCTCGAATAAATAACGTTGTCTAACAAGTGAGAACGTAGGCTTTGTACTAATATACTTATTAATTTATAAGGTTTTCACAATGTGCGTTACGGTTCACAAGTTTTCACTTAACTAAAATGGACATGATCTTGATTGAAATAATATTTTCATTTTTTACTGGCATTATTTATAAAAAAGATCTTAATATATAAAGTCATTCTTAATTAATAATTATATTTCGTAATATTGTACCGAATAATAAGTGTCAGTAGGGATTTAGATTGTTTCAAAGTTTGTTATTTTTAGTCTCACGGTTTGAGTAAAGAAGAAAACTTCGCAATTGGTTTGTATTTAGATCGATTTATATTCTTGAATATTGTAGTATAAGAAGAAATTAATGAGTCGATTTTTTTATTAAATTACTCGATATCGTATATTCTTTAAAATATATTCTCTTATTTAGTAAACTTCAATCTAATGTGGTTTCATATTTTTAATTTGTTAATTCATTTTGTACTCGCAAATATTTTTAGTACTCGGCTTCATTTCATCATAGAAATACATAGGTCAAGTAAAACTAACTTAGTTATATATACGTAAAATGTACCTTAGATGGGATGCACAGTTTGGTCTGTGTGTCTGTTTAGTGTGTTACGTACCTTTATATTGTCTTAGATTATTGTAATGGTAAGATGTAGCACATCAATACACAGCTTTGTGTCACTTTATTCCAAATATGTACTAGTTTGTTAATGTTATTTTGTAAAGAAATAGTCTTTGTAATTGTTTTGTATATTTTGAACTAAACCAAAGTCGGCGCTAAGTCATATTCTTTTCTATTTCAGTTGAAGAAGCAAAAATAAATTAATTTTAGTTCTCTGGCAATATTTTCTAATACTAAATTTAATTGAGTGTTGGAGGCATTCTTGATTTTTGTGTATCTCCGAAGAAGACTGATCGAAGATATTGCGAATTTAAGCCAAAGCGATGAACTTTCCGTTTTTATAGTTCTCAAGTTTACAGTTTTACAAATTTGGTGTCTATTCTGTAGTAAGTCTACGCAAGTTTTGTATGGATTGTAATATTTATAACTTTGTATTATCCAGTGAATTTTGTAGTCATAATAAATATATGTCATACATACAAATGTCTATGTTTTGTTTATTACACATTGAGAAACATTGCTAACTATGTTAGGTGGGTAAAGAGCAGTCACTTCAGCGAAACTACATTAGTTGTATGGATATAGCATGAGCAGGGTATAGGAGAATTGAAAGGAAAACCAAGTATCTAGTTACACACATTTTATTTCCCTATGTTTGTATTACATGGTCAGTTGTAAAACGACGATTGCAGGGTCAGGGCGTACGTAGCCGTAGTCAGGAACATCGGTCGCGTTACAGCGCTTGCAAGCAACACAGTATAGTCAAGTTACTCTATCAAGTATAATACAAAATAAAAAATCACAATCAGCGTTCACCAGCACCGGATGCTGCTGCGCCGTTCGCCTCGCAGCCTGTGACGTCACTCGGCTATCACTATCACACTATTCACTCACAAATACATAGTACTTGTATTTTACCGCAATTTATTCATTTTATTCATTCAAATTTTACAATGCATTCACATGACGTTTTCTATGATAATATTATTTTGTTAACACTTCATTATTCAAAGAGAGATCTGATATTATTAAATTCTACTGATTAAATTGATTGATTTTTAATAAAAATAAAACACTATCACTATTTATAAGCAATAGCATCTGTTATTTGTTCAATCGTGAAATTTATGTTTATCCTATCATAGAAACATATTTTTAAATAAATTATTCTGTGTATTAAAGATCGCTCCTCTAGTTTTTTTATTTTGTTTATATTGATTTAATGTAAAAATAAGCCTAATACATTTCGCAGAGCAAATGGTGTGATTACAAATTGTACAGGAAGCCAAAATAAGTACTTAAAATTTCACTCCTTCGTTAAATTAATATTTCGTAGCATGAAAAGGTACCATATGATTATCATAAATCAACAATACTAAAATTTTGTTTTTTAAGTTAGGAAAATGCCTTTAGTAAAAAATCATAGATGGACCTATTTATATGCGTAAGGGACTGAAGGTCTTAGAAAAATGAAGGTTCTGTTCACAGTAATTCGTATGCAAGTCAAGTGCAATGTTTGCCGCTACAAAATGCCAAGTGACGTCATCCGTTCGAGTGCTTTTCACAGTCCTTGAGTGGCGACACTCGAGCCATTTATTACAACCTATGTTACAATTAAAGAACGTACATTTAACTAATATTACAATAACTTACACGCTAAGATAACTGCATACACCCTATGGAAAAGAGGCGTTCTCTTGCAATTGAACAGTCAAAGAGCGGCCTTGCGTTGGCACATTCCGTCAATTTAAACGATACACTACATCATCTGTTGGGAATTACATACATTGATATGTACAGAGAAACTGAACAAAAAAAAACATTTCAAAGCAAAAACTACAAAAATAAAAAGAAATTGCACAAACAATTTTAAAACTAAACATTTTAAGCTCGGTGTAAATAATATAAAAAAGTGTGAAACTATCACAATATTGAATGGAAGATGACAAGTATTCCAATGTTCACTGATTAATTAGTAACAGTTCAATATTACTTTTGAATTGAACACAACAATTTGAATACAATAAAATTACCTTGTGTATTGTCAAAAGCATCTCAGTTACAATTCTACTTATAATATTGTATGTTAGTCACTTGTTTGGCATCTGTACATTATTTTTGTTTCGACTAAAGCCAAGCCACACACTATTCATCGTCAGTCTAAAGTTGTTCTACATCCAATATACAAAATAAAAGTAGAATAGACTAGAAAAACGGGCAGTGGAAGTGGAAAATCACTTGTCAATATAAAAATGTTGTAACGAAAAATTCATTGTACACATACTAAAAACAACTGTGTATATTGAACCAGCCTCATCTTAATTTTTGAGACTTAAAGTTCTATCATACAAAAATCCAACAATATGATAGCTAAAACTTAAACTTTTATTTTTTCTAATAAGGTATAAAACCCAGAGTAGTGTATGGCAGAGTCTTAGCTTACACTAGCATTTATATGCCATGAGATGTAATTCTTTGCCAAGTGTTCATCAAGACGTTCATATAGAAATAACTTAATATTAAAAACTGAAACTGAAGCCTGAAAGATACTAAGGTGATATATTTATATAAAGTTTTTTTTTCTTGTTTGATAGATTGAGACATTATGTGGTTTTAATTTGCAACATTGACCAGAATTTATTAATTTTAGTATAGTATGATAACTGCAGTGATCAACTGAGATCATTAGTTGAATTAGCCTTGAACAGAATAGGCCACACCTAATTACAACGTAACTAAAACCACTGTCTGGACACTAATGTGTTACGAAAATAAAACTAAACACAGAAACATACTTTTACACATACCCTAAATTACAGTAAGCATTGTATACACACATCCATGACATTAATTGCAACACAACTATTGTATTAAACTGGTGTGTCACTTTGTCACATGTGAACGGTCATAGGATTTCCAAAATTATGAAATAATATTCAATCTTGGATTAAAATCAAGTTTCCTCTAGCAAGTACCTTCCAATGTTTACGTACAAATAAAACTATGAATTCGTTACTGACGGGATGGAATTTGAACGATGCAGTAATGAGTATGATTTTAATGACTGTTGAGGCAGGGAAATCATGTCGCGTACCGCTTGGTCCAGAGACGTGCAATGCGATCATGCTCCTCCCTGTTTTGTAGGTATTGCGTTGCAATGCTGCCCACTAATGGATCGGCTGAAAAGAAAAAAAGAGAATAAATTATTACATTTGGATATGATACATATCACAACATCTGTTACCCCATTTAGTCAGCTAAAGCTGTTCATGCAAAATGGCATAGTTAATATTAAATTAAAAAGTCACTTTTCAAAACAGAGCTGCTCAACAGGTGGTGATCCATGTCATTACTACTGTGATAATTATTGCTGAAGAATTATGAAGCACTACTCGCAAACATTTTCCATAAACTAGTAGTGTCATGTTATGCCTATTGGGAAAATTTAAACTACAGAACATAGCTTCTTAAATGCTTCGACCGACATCTGTTTATTATATTGCTTATGTTATAATTTTAGTAGTAACTTAGTCATGAACTAAAACTCACCAGGATTGCAGTCTGTCAGCAGTGAGCAAATGGACAGCAGGACTTTAGAAATGGTGAGGGCTGGCGACCAATTGTCCTTTAGGATGTCCAAACAGATGACTCCCTGACTGTTTATATTGCAATGATATATCCTAGTGCGAAATGTTACCTGAAAACAAACAAAAATTCTATAGTGTCTGTGTAAAAAAACTACAATCTAATTTGGCTGTTTCGACAAGTGGTGGAACATCATAAAATGGGCTTTCATCATTATTATGATAATCATTTCAGAGGTTGTATTTCTTTACTGACATAATATGTCAAATTCAGTGTAGAAAGGTGAAATATGGATTTGGATTAAGGAGTAGTTGTTCATTTATAGAAAACTTAAATTTTTATTATAATAGACTCAGACAAATGTATATTTACTGAAAAAGCAACTAAACCTTTAGCAAAATTATTGCAAATGATTTGGGGTGAACAGAAACTTGGAGACACAATATCTACTAGGCCTTAGCATGAATATTGGCATTGTAATGTTAAAACAAATATTGTTGACATAGATATTTTTTACTTACACATAATATTTCTCTAATGAAAAATTATAATAATTATTATCTTACCTTTGGGGGTTTGAAGGGATATTCTGGTGAGAAGTGAATGTCCAAAAAGAACACTCCACCTTCATACACTGATCCAGGTGGTCCTAATATTGTAGAAACCCATTCGTATAAGTTATCTCCCTTGGGTCCCGCACTGCAGTTTGGTGGAGGGTCTAGTGTGATTTCTGCCAGTTCCTTCTGAATCCTTTTAGCAGACGTGCCCAGTGCCTTGGACATTTTATTGCTTGGTTTGTTCTCTTTTGTGTCTGGTCTATCTGCTACAGCTGCGCTCGACCCTGCACTTCCTCTGCCACGACCAGTACCTCCGCCTGACGAGCCAGATGCACTTGACATTATCTAAAATAGCACACTATAACTAAAATAATAGGAAGCAACAAAAATGTAAAAATAAACAGTGCAATGTAAAGGTAAACAATGGGATTTGGGATATAACATGTTTTTTAGAGGTTAAATACTTCATACTTAGTCAAAGTCAGAGATAGATAGGTAGAGGTGAACAAATATTATAAAAAGCAGAAGAAAAACAAAACAAGAATTTACAGCAAGAACAAAGAAACGGTACACCGGAGCAAGGTCAAGCATAGGATAGAATGTAAGTTAAGATTTTAAACTACTGCGTATTCGCTAATCAACTTCTAAATCTAAAAGTTTAGAAGATAGTTAACAAAGCAAAAGAATGTATTTTTTTTAGTTCTAATTCCACGAATAACAGACCGCCATCTTGAGTCTGACGGGTGCCGATAAATACATTATTTTACATGTATGCAGCTTGTGAAATCATCAAAATACAGCTGACACAACCACTTAATCAGCATTATCATGCGTGTAACAACTGTAACATACTTCACTAGCGAACATGAGTTAAAAAAATATACCTGTGTGTACATTTCGATAGCCGATCAAAGCTATGTATTTACGTAGGCAATAATACGAAAACGCATGTATGCGGCAGTTAGAAAGACAGTTATTCTTTAGTAAATAACCATTATCAGAATTCCATCATGATTATTTAGTCAATTTAATCGACTCTTACTGATGTACAAGCAATGGACTTGTAAAGTTTGTATGTTACAGTTAACACACCTCAAATTGAACATACGCAATGAAAATTACTTACGTGTGAACTAATAATTGAGAATTCTGTATGCACTAAAGAATTTTACTTATTCTAATCACAAACACCAAATTACAGAACCAAAAAACAGCTATCGACATTCGGAGCCGACATGTTTTTACTTTTTTTTTATTAAATCATCTTTCAATCATTCATCATTATTTTTTATTAATTTAATGGTGCAGACACATAAGCATTGTGTAGATTATCTCTATATCCCAAATTCGGGACACAGAAAAATCTACGTAAATCACGACAGTGATGCTTTACGAGGGGAATAAGTAAATAAGTGAATTTGACGAATCTTCAAATCTCACCGCATTATAAAATGTACCCCGATATGTATTCAAAATTTCGTAGTAACTCATGTAGTATCATAGTAATTTGATTATAAATGTACACAGTTTAGGTAAAAATATAGGAAATAGATATAAGCTTTTAATCTAGGAATTACGAATATTCTTAGTAGTTCGTTGCTTCACCGGTAAATGTAGTTGCTGATTGTCTGGTCTGGTAATAGGTGGCGAGTGGCTTCTAAAATACTAAGCATAGGTCCGTGAGCCCTTTAACCTTAAATAGCATTATATCCTTAAAGCGTAAACAGTCGTGAAGCGTGTGTAATTTTTGCCATAATTAAGATCTTATTGCTATACACAGATGTACCAAAGTCTTCGAGTTACTATTCACCTCAAAACGGATGAAAAAACATAACAACCAGATAATCATATTGTGTCGTAAGTTTATAGTTCATATTATAAGATTTATAATAGTAATGTACGCTTAACATCCGTTAACGCTTTCAAGTGTTCACCGTTGTCGTCACTACAATGGACTTGGCCCATTTAAAGGCAAACATTCACCAAATAGCCAGAGTCACAGGTGGTGCATTAATCGCCGTTCACTAATGATGCTCATCACCTATATAAATGAAAGGTAGTTTTAACGACAATAATCAAACATTAATTCTTACGCGATAGTTCGAGGTTTGCTTGATAATTTTCGCAATTACGTAAGAAGTTATTATTATGTATGTCCACCTCGAACCACATAGTTGTCCTTTCACTTTCAGGTGTTTTAATCATGACGATTTACCTCCAAGAGTGGTATTTTGAGTATTGATGTGCATCCTAATCTAAGAGCTCATAGAGAAATATCAACTATACGAGTATACAGGTACCGATTTTACATTGAGGCGATAAGATCACGTCAAGATAACGCCTTTCCAAGATAAAAAATCATCCCAAAATATGACCGAACCATTGAGATTTAGTGACTCATTGTCGACTAGAGGAGAAACGTATTTATTTAGTTTTAAGATTATAAAAAAATGAGAATAATAAACATAGTGAAGTCTACGCGGTATCTGTTAGCCGTGATCAATGGCTTGTTCTTGGTGAGTGGTTAATTATTAGATGATAAATATCTGTCTCTTCAACATAATATTCTTCATTTATCATACAAGAGGGGTATGCGGCATTTCTAGCGCATTGTGTGCTAGATAAGTGGCGTGAGTGCTATGCTAGATATGATAACTCCATGTTGTGCAGAATGTTTTGATATTCGTGTGAGGTTTGTTCGTTATCTGCCGTCTTCCAATCATACATCCCTATATACGTAGCCTGGTTAGTTCCTAGTATAAAATATAGAAAACCTTATCCGGTTAATGAAAAAGAGCTTGATAAATAGCAGTTACATTTCATGAAATTCATACACAGATTTCTTAATTGGTCAAGTACCTACTACCCGGGAGCAATATAGAAATAATACATAGAATTGGAGCATTATGTATAGAACCAGACTTAGACTTGGAATTCGATTAAAGGACTGGCTAGCCCGTTCAGTAAAACAGTTAGTCGCCTTTGTCATCGTATCGATCGATTTTTATCAACATGTGTTTATTTCGTGCATGATTTCCGTTTTCAGTTATTGTGTAGAGTGTATATGCTTTATAACCTTACCCTGAACTTCGTATTGTCCCTTTCACCAACAATCAATTAATCAATCTCTGAATCAAAACCTTCCCAAGTTCCAAGCTAATTTGGATCCTATGTTCCAGTTAACAGGAATCCTATTCCTAGTGAACGGGATCACAGTGCTGGCCCTGTACAATGAGTACGACGATCTCATCACGAGCAGGTTCTTCACCGTGAGCGGGTTCGTGATCGCCACGGGAGTGATCATCTGCCTGGCGAGTGTGCTCGGATTCTACGGGGCTATCTCGCAGCAATTTTACTTCATATTTGCGGTAAGAAAGACATATGTACATACAGAAACTTGCGTCCTTACATATTTTTACCGAGTGATCTGTACCTTAGAGCTGGAACATCATTTTGGTGACCTATTTATAACAAAAAGACAGGAATATTGGTGACAGATGGTTAATCATCATTACATAGGTTCCATTTATGACCCAAACTCGCGCGGGATGTATGAGGCTGTATGTTTTTAATAATATCTAAGGTTTGTCTCTTTTCTATTCTTTTTGTTTTCAGTATGGCATATCAGCAATAGTGATCCTGATCTTTGACATCGCCATGATCGTGGTGGGCTTCAAGCTTCGCGGAGACGCCTCCTCTGAAATCAGTAGCACCATGATCGCCAGCTTGCAGCTCTACGAGAGTCGGATAGAAGTGGCCAAAGTGTGGGATGATCTACAGATGGATGTAAGTACCTGTTATAGCATTATAAAGTAATAGGGATTTGAAGCTCTAATTTTTGTTCTAAGTAAAAATAATAAACTAAATGAAATAATACAAAAGACTGAACTGGACAATGCGAAATTTTTCATAGTAGGCAGTAGAGTTCACGTTTGCTACGAGGCTCACTTACAGCATTAAAAACTCTTTGAAATATTAATTCATAATATAATCTATGGTAGTGAGTACTGGGTTTGGCAGAAGAATCATGAAAAGAGAATCAAAGCAGTACCGTTAAATGAGGTCCCTCAGGAAAATGTGTGATTGAAGGTGGTGGTGGTGGACCTTGAACATACTTAACAAATCACCTGAGTCATATCTCTATTAACTATATAATTATATATTTTATTTAGTTCTATTGTTAAATCTTAACTTTAAAATAATATATCACTTATGTTAACGGAACAATGTATGCACAGTATGTATTTATATACGTGTATTATTTTTTCCAGTTCGAATGCTGCGGGGTGGCAGGCCGTCACGATTGGGGAACCTCGAGGATCCCGATCAGCTGCTGCCACATCGACTACGGCACCATTTCCCCCTTCGAGTGCACCTTCGCCAACGCCTACACGAGTGGGTGCGCCGCTGAGCTGGGCGAGTGGCTGGGCTATTTGGCCTATGTGGTGGCTATCAGTGCCTGCGTGGCCACTGGCTTACAGGTGATATAGTAACTCGTGTTATTTATTCTTTGCAAGGGGGTAAATAGTTGTAGATAAAATATCCATAGAATTAAAACCTCCCACAATTGAGGAAATGGCACCCGAACTTTTGACTACCTTACACGTGGTGGCGGTGGTAATGGTCGGGAATTTATCTATCTATCTGTATATCTATATCCATTGTATATCTGTATTTATATTGATTGGACAAAAACGATACGAAAAGTATCATATCGATTCGCGTTCGGTATCTGCGATTTCGAGATGTCTACATATGTATATTTGTACCTACTGTGCTAAGCTTTATGTGACGAAACGTTGTTAGGAATGTATAACCACTTTTTACCGATGAGCGTGTTGTAGTTTTCGGTAATGATAGAAATTGCTAACGTTAGTAAGTATGTAACTTAAAAGTCATTACTTCTCTTACATTTGCAGATCATCATCACGGCTGTGGCAGCGTGGCTGGCCTGGAGGTCTCGCTACGAAGAAGTTGAGCTCGAATCATGAACAAATTTCGTATTTTAAAGTTATTGTTAGCTTACTTGTTTTTTGTTTAAAATTAATAAAGGTTATTTTCTTGTTATCAAATGATAGTTTTTCTAGAAATCGATGCCAGTATTACATGGGTAATGGTGCAGTGTATGTCAATGTTGTCAACCTTTACTTTTTTATGAAGAAAACCTTAAAGAAATGTAACAATGAACCTTCCGTGTAACGACTGCTATAATTATCGGTTAAACTAATTATGAATATTTAAACCTCAGTCCATGAAGTTATGGTGATGAAATAAATGTACCAACTAACCAATACTATTAATTGTTGCTAATTTGTAACTTGCTATGAATTACGAGTACATACTACCTGAGTATCTGGCGAAATATAGGTTTTACATTGGATAACTAAATAATTATATCGTCTTTTAAGACCCCAAAGGGATTACTCGCTTAACGGGTATGTTGTAAACAAGTTGGTTTTATACAACACACACACACAATTATCTATATATCACTACTATCACAACTTTTGCTTAAATATAGTATTTGCATCTCATTAGGATGTGTGTT
This sequence comes from Leucoptera coffeella, assembly GCA_030578115.1. NCBI lineage: Eukaryota > Metazoa > Arthropoda > Insecta > Lepidoptera > Lyonetiidae > Leucoptera > Leucoptera coffeella. The sequence continues at coordinate 21,061 of JAMBLF010001505.1, forward strand.
TCGGCGAAACCAGTATTGTAATTAATATTCAAAATCTAAATATTTCGTCTCTTTGGTAAGTATTTAAAATTATAAGTTAATCAAGTGCGAGTGGGCGCTTAAAGAGTCGTATTGGGTATTTGTTCAGCAGAGTAAAGGAAAGCAATTAGTTACCGTCTCAGTATTTTTTGAAGTGATTTGTCTATAATTAGAGTTATAAAATTTATAAAGTTTAAAAAACGCTACGAAGAAACGTGATGTGACCAGCAAAGACCTAAATGAAAATAAAACACGATATGCTTGATTATTTCAGGTGAGACCATATCATGCCATACAAGCACTAAGACGATTATATCTTGCAGAATATTCAGAGATTCGCGTCTCTATCTCTAATAATGCGAAGTGGTGCATGGCTTTATGCAAGTTCGAAACTAACTCTATAAACTTAGTTATAGTTGTGACAGAACCTTAGTAAAAATGAAGTCTACATGAAACCTAAATACGCCATATGTGTAGGTGAAGGACATAGAAGACAATTAACGTAAAAATATCATGCGGCCATTTTTCCATGGTCGATTAGGTATGCATGCGATACGGTTGCAGTCAGGTGGAATTCGTCGATCGCCGCACACGTGTGTCAATGTTTAAGTGCGTTTAAAATGTGTATTTACATAACAGAAACATCTCTGGTGACATAGAGAAGGAATTCGGTGCGTACGTGGTAGTTTGTGTGTTTGTATATGGGTGTTACGAATAGGGATTCGGAATTTCACCTTTTGAAATTGGAAAATCGTAGAGTGATGTAATGTATTCAATAAATCGATAGATAAGGTTATCTTTTGAATATATAGGTGATGGAATGGGTTAATATGTAAAGATTTGTGAGCTTATGATTTCTGCCTACCCAATTTAAGAAAAACGAGTGTGATAGGGTGTATGTATAAACTTATCGATCATTTGTTTAGATAGATTGTTAGTGTAACAACAATGCATTCCGTATTTGATTAACAAACAATTAACACTTCACGACGTCTATCCATTCTGGTGTATTCAGAGATCGGCGTGTCCATCTCTGCGATCGCGTAATGTCGGACGGTCGTAGTCGGACCCAGATTTTCACTAGATAGTAGATATTGTATATGTTTTCCTCATATATATTATAAATATGAATTTTCGCTTTTACATATAGACTTGCTGTGGACAACATCTAATCATACGTTATAGTTATCAAAAAGATTGCTCATATCTAATGTCGTAAAATGTTCTATTCAAACAAAACTTTATATGATAAACATAAAATAGGTCTGAGTAAATTTATGTTAATAGGTGGGTAGGTACATCCTTGTTTCATGGGATATTCAGCAAAGCCTATATAAGGCAACAGGGCAATACCCATCAAGTGCTGACGACGTTGTGTAACGTAGAAAAAAGTGTAACCATAAGTCATACATTTACTGGGAAAGATTTTGTAATTTTTTAGATAAACATAAATGTAAATTTTTTTTTGGAAGAGGGTTTGTTTCTGTTATTTCATGTTTTATTTTGTATTGAAATTTAATGATATGGCATCTGCTCAAATATTGTTATTGTGTCTAAAATTTAATGATATGGCGTGTGCTACTTATATTATGTCTAATATTTATGTTCCTGAATAGATAGGTTTAGGCTTACCCAGAAGTCCATAAGTCAGAACTTAAGAGTAAATGTTAAATGTATTTAGTAGAAGGCTTATCTAAAGTATTAAATCTATATATAAATCGTATCCATTTAAACAATCTGTCTACTAGTATTTTCGAGTTACGGGTGGCATAGATACTTACTCGACATCAGAGCTACTGTAATTAATTTTGAATAAAGTTCAGATCTATTAATGTCAGTCTGCGACATAAATAAATGCGCATCGAGAATCGTTTCATACTATATAGGATTGTGCTAAACTATAATACATAGGAAATCATGAGAAAAGTTGTCTATTTCTCTGGATAGTCAATAGTCAGCGCCTGTACCCGGGTGACTAGGCACACTAATAGTTATGTTATGTTGGTTCGATTTATTTGAGTAATTCGTAATTTGGAGAGAGACACGCGATGCTCTGACCTATTACGTACATAGGTTTTACTTTATCTTATGTATTAAGGAAAACACTTTTCTGCCTTTTCAGTAAAACGCAATTCTCCGGACGTGCTGGTCGTCAATTATAGTACCAAATTATTCACACAACACTGATATATTCAAACAAAAGATTTTCATGAATACGGCGATAAGGTAACACAGTAGACCTTGATAGCAAAGATACGGCGTGGAAGATAACGAAGATAATACCTACAATTGAGTGACACCGTCGAATACAGAAGACGTCTTTTTCGCATAGACTTTAGTTAGAACGGTGCAGTGAAGTAACTCAAAATGTGGGCGAAGATATTGACAACAGTGCAATATTTGTTAGTGGTTGTGAACTTCATTTTTGTGGTGAGTTTTAGAGTATATTTCATAAAGCCGACAAACTTAATTTAATAAACACTCATTCAAAATGTCATTCATATTATTTACATATGAAAACTGAAACGATAAATCTGTTTTGGGTGGTCTGAACTGTAAAGACAGCTATAACTTCCGTCGCCTTAAGCATAACTATTTGGATTGTGGCGATATTAATATGAACTCCTAGTATGAAATATTGATTACAGACTGTTGGCTTATCGCCCTATAGATATAAATTAATTTACTAGGTTCCATTTACATCGCAGATACGACGTATGCAATAATATTTACGATCGATATTACTTTTTGAGAATATTTCATAAATTATTATCCATTATCATAACTACTTCATCGTGACGTCAACGTTGGTAAACAATAGGTCGTCGTATTCCAACTCTTGTATGAAAATTAGCTATGACGGGCAAACGTTGTCTCAACGTTGGATAGTAGTGTAATGAAAATCTGCAGTGAGACACTATTATACAATGTTTAAACAATGATTGTTGTCTGCTGTTTACATACTTAAACATCACGCTCGCTTTCTAGAACGGTAGATGGAGATCATGTACTGAAATGAATTGTATAGCTGGCTAGGATTGTGTGACATTTTTTCACACTTCGCTTTTATAATACTTATCTCTGCAAACACGTCATTCGTTTATAGAAACTTTTCATGTCACCTTTCAAGGTTTTTCAATAGTAATTACAAATCCTCTCGTGTTTGCCTGTGACGTGTAACCGCAGTACCTATAGTTATCTATGCTAAATGTGAAACAGGAGTGGTAGGAAATATGACTACGAACTTCTCAAACCCTGAAACTGATGAAAGTATGAGATAACTCTTGAAAAAATTAAGTAAAATTTACGGGTACATTACAGGATCGTAGGAAATTATGTTTCGTGCATTTGGGTTCTGTCCATTTTTTCTATGATTATAGAATGTAATGTGTGTACATTCTAGATTTCAAGTACCTACTAGATATCATTAAAAACATCTGGTTTGGCTTGGAATGAAAATAGAATGAACATTGAGGCATTTCTTATGTCAATACATAACAAACATGCTCGCATCATTTATTTCCGTAGGGGCGGACATAACATACTTTCTTTCAAATGCCTTTTCATCGATTTATCCGATGGTTGTGGAACATCGTTGAATATAGGTAGGTATAATTTAATATAGGTACGTCATAAAAAAATAGATGTAACTGAGTCAGAACCCTTTTGCTCCGATGGCTACAGGCACGAACCATACATTCTACTTAATAAGTGAAATTGTACTATCTGTTTATTCACGTTTATGTCATTTTACCTGTAAATAAGCGATACATTTGACACTATAATAGAGTGTAAACTAGCTGCTTTTCTCTCCAGCACGACGTAATAAGCGAAACAGGGACTAGAGTCAATGTATCTATTGGATTTCAGCGGGATATACCTCTGTCACCAATATTCTGTAGCAATGGTATCGCAACCTAGATAGAATACAGCTATCCGAGGAAATTTGATGATTCATAACGTGTATATAAATTTTTCAATTGCAGCGTTTTGAATTAGGAGAGAAATTAGTTTAGACAGTTTAACCACAGATAATATAATACTACAGTAACAATCTTTTTCCATGTGTTCTATTTACAATTTAGACTAACATTGGGATACATATGACTAAAATTGTGTCTCGTACTCCTCGTCGGATGGACATGTTACATTAATATACTAGTAATAGGTTACTACAACCTCGCCTAATAGATTTTATACAACCTTTTAGTCCCTTTGTCTCCTTTTATGTTTAAATATGTTAAGCAGTAAATAAAGTATTTTATGTCTTTACAGATAGAAGAAAAATAGTCACGTTGTCATATTTTTACATCCATTAGTACGGGGCATATTTTTAATATATTATCCTCTATTCCAGATAACGGGGCTGATCATCCTGTCAGTGGGCAGCTCCGTGCAGGTGGCCTTCAACCAGTACCACCCCTTCCTGTCGGAGAGGTTCTTCTCTCTGCCCGCCTTCTGCATCGCCACGGGCGTGATCATATTCCTCATCGCCTTCTTCGGCTTCTACGGGGCATGTCGCCAGAACTACTACATGATCATGGCCGTGAGTTCAACATATTACTAATTATAAGATTTTATTTATTTTTTATTTTATTCTTAATATGCCATACACCTTGCGGTTAAGTCGGCCTACTAGTTATAAGATTAAAATTTAGTTAAATAGTATAGTAAATTATAACAAAGCAAAAATAATTTTACTAACACATACTCATACATATTGGAATTGAGAATGTTGCGTTGTGTTTAGCCAGTTGTGGATGTAATGGATGAACATGTACTGAAATTAACCGATTTATCAAAATAATCTTAATGAAAGTGTTGGTACACTACTTTGATTAATAAAATAAATAATTAATAATACTATTTATGTTAAAATAAGACTTAAGTTAAAACGAAAACATGAACGCTATTTTAAAATTTTATGTGAAAAGTGATAACGTTTCAATATAGGTGAACAAACCTATATAAATGTAACGTTTGTCCGATATATGCTGACAAAATCTTGGAGAATATAAGCAGATTTCTTTAAGGTGTTGTCACTCATAATGGATTTTACGTTGTCTTGTCATAGAATGTTTTTAAATTTTCCTATACACGCATCCTAAGCCCGTTATCAAGAGCACTATGTAACTAGAGCACCGAATACAATCCTTGCGTAAACATACGTTTTATTACTACTAGTCAGAACAGATTTAAGGCCACAACTTATCACTTGATTTCTTTTCGGAAACTACGTTGATATCCAACGTATTGCTAACATTTTGCCAATGGGATGGATGTATTCAATCTCAAATCATAAAGCTCGTAAATTATTATTAATATACAATGAGAGTGCAGGTTTTCTTATAGCAACACAATTGAATTAACCACATCCCACCTAATTTTATTACATTGTAACTCTAGATACTTTTCCTGAACTTTCATGTTTGAGAAGTATTGGTCCTTATCTCCTGTCACGACATTCCAAGTTGAATATTTATACACATTAGTTCAAATAAATAGCAGCACGAAAAACAATGTTTCCTGTCGTAGTTTACACAGTATTGATAAGGTTTTGACTCGTGCTAGACGAAATGCGTGTATCTCGTTCAATGTCAAACTAACTGACGCGTTCTTTAGCCTCAAAATGGAAATAGGTCATTTGAAGGCTGAACTGCATGCATACACATCAAGCGCAATATACCTCGTAAGGTATCTAGAAGTTCTTGTCCAATAATACGGAGTAGGCCAGCTTTTTGGACATATCTAGCTATTATATATCTAATAGTGTATGACCAAACTTGATAGACGGTTAGGAATAAGTATAAAAACAAAATTAAGACTGCTATATTTATGCTATGTTTACTGCATCTAGTCTGCTGGTAGTCTAGATGGAATTAATTATAAAAAAATATGAAGTGTTATTTTAAACCCAAATTGATTCATAAAATTGTCAGAGGTTCATTTGGGGACACGAATGCTGATAATGACAAATCATCGTAATGACCGATAACGATATAATATCGGATTAACTATTTCGGTGAATGAATAGTAAACAAATTTATCGATAATTGTGCAATAAACATATATTATCACGTTTTAAAAATCATATCTGTCGTCATCGTTACTCATGTAAATAATCTCCTGAATAGTGGATAAAACCAAAAGCAATATTAGTAATGGCCTATCTCTCCAAAATAAGCGTCTTAGTCATACAAAACAATATAGGAATGTTCTTGAATAATATTACACCTCTTTATTAACATTGATATTTTTTTCTTTTGTAATGGACCACCACATAAACATTCTAAGAGCGACGTATCAATTATTAGTTGTAATCTTATGCAGATTATTATTTTGCCTCTACACCGATAGTAGATGACTATCAGCTTGTCCTGACTATTTCGTTGAAATTTCAGGTACTTTATTGAATAGGCTATTTATGTCTTATGAACCTATAACCTACCTATTAAATATGTACTTAGTATAATATGTTACGTGCTAGCTGGTACGTAAAAAAATGTTTACTATTTGCCATTCTTCCTGGCACGTCGTAGAATGTGTCTATCTATTAGGATTAGCAACCTGTCACCAATGTTCCTTATGACACCACTAACCAAAATGCTAAAATCTGACCTAGGAGATACTATCAAGTCTCCGACGTTCTATCCACCGGGAAAGGAATAAAAGGACGTGAATGTATGTAGTAATATCTATAATTACGATATAAAAGTCACAGTCATACTAAGTTCCGTGTTTCGCTTGTTTCCAGTTCGTGGGCGCCATGATCGTGATGTTCGTGTTCCAACTGTCGGCGTGCATCGCGGGCTACGCGCTGCGCAGCAACGCCATACCCATCGTGCAGCAGCAGCTGCTCTCCACCATGGACCTCTACGGGGTGGACAAGAACACCGAGGTCACCATCCTCTGGGACGAGGTGCAGACTGACGTGAGTAACGCTAGCACTAAGAGGCTAGCCGTTTAAAGCCAGATAACTAGTACCTAACAGTTGCAGAATCCAGCACTGTTCACCGCAATTGCACAAAAGTTATTGCCCTTTCAGGGCGAGTTAAAAGTACGTTCATCCCGTCACGCTTATGTATATAAAGGATATGAGTGATACAACAGATATTTCTCAAGATTGTTCAAGATCATGATCAATAGTAGATAGTTATAGAAGTAGAAGCGTGAGCTTTGTACGTTTTATATGTATTTTTTCAGGCAGCATATATTTTAACGAGAGCATGTATGTATGTACATAATATACACCGATATTCCTAATCCGTGACAAGTTCCATATTTCTGTATATACAAAAAAATTACCTTAAGCCACTTTTCCAAATTCCAGTTCCAATGCTGCGGCGTGTTGAACGCGACGGACTGGGTGAACTCTCTGAAGACGCACGACAGCGGCGAGGGCGTGCCGGTGAGCTGCTGCGACCACCCCTACGGCACCATCAACGTGCTCAACTGCACCGCCTCCGTGGCCTACAGGACGGGCTGCAGCGAGGCCTTTGGCTCCTGGGTGAGGGCACACGCTGGCTCCATTGCTGGCGTGGGGCTGTTCTTGGTCTTCATGCAGGTTAGTTGTACATTTGGTTTCGGTAGACTTTGAAGAGAGAGGTGAGAAAAGAGTCGTAACAGGTGGTACAAGGACATTTAAAATACGTTGTTTTGAATTTATTTATATTTAAATATTGAAGTATGAATGAATATGAAATATAAGTTTATAAATAAAATCTATTCGATTTTATTTATCAAATTCTAGACATTCTTTAATTATATTGGGCAGTCTTACTAACACATTGACTGCTGGAATTTTAATTTAAATGCAATGACAAGCTATTTCAGCTTTGTCTCGGCATAACTATTAGATTGTAAATGCACTAGAGTCTTTCTAACAGGTCACTAGAGATATAAATTAATTCTTCCTTGCATTTTATGACAAACCAGAAACAAAGACAGCTTACTTAACTTCTTTGCGATTTCTTTCCCAGGGCTTGGCGGTGGCAGGGTCCCTCTGGATGGCCAGGATGACGAGAGCAGAGCAGATCTAGATTTAGTCAAAGTCCTAACTAATCATTTGAATATTTGTAATATTACGCACAACGTTTCGTTTTCTCAATAACATTATTGTTTTGTTTAATTCGTGTGTTTTATTTCTTACCTAAACTTGTCATATCTTTATACATTCGAGTAAATATACGCCATAATAAAAAAGAACTTATTTTTTATAAATTGCTGTATGGTCAACCTACTGAATAATATAAGTATTGTATCATAAGTCTCTACAAACAAATAGCGCCTGTTTCGTTTAAAAGGCAAAAAGCACAATAAGGAATTCTATGTAATCAAATCTATACTTACACACTCTTCAAATAGATATATAAATATAGTGTAGCTTAAGGTGAAAGGCAAATGAGGTGATTTGTAACAAGTTTTTTATGTTACAAAACGTTGGGATGGTAACTTTTTACTAATCTCCTGAAAAAGTTTTTTAAATTATTCGGTTTCAGCCTATACTTGATATAAGTTATCCATATGTATCTTTTAGAAGTTTTATTACTCAATGATAAAATAAAACATGGAATAAATGCATTCTTTTTCTTCTTCATATGTCCAATTATGAAACAGAAACTCTAGAACTTTTATTTTCTTTCACTCATAGATAGACCCATGTGAAAACTCATATTATCATGTTGAACTGAACAAATGAAGGTAAAAAGGCAGGAAACCAACGGATGCCCAATGCACTTATGCGAACAGAAGTTATAAAAGAATATAATTTTTCTGTTTCAGTAAGTAATAACGAAATTTTATCAACTTTCCGCATTGGGTGAACTGTAGAAATTACTAAGATTAAACTAACTACTAGGATTGGTGGTAATTTATTTTGTGAAACTTAGCCAAGGTCATGGAAATGGTAATCAGAATCTTAAGGATCAAAACTCGTCATTCATTCGATTACATTATTATGGTTTTCAGTAATCATCTAACAAACTATTTAAAATCACCTACTCATTCCTTAGTATGATGCTCATATGCTGAGAAAAACATCTAGCCACTTTATTTATACGTATCCCTTATTACAAGTTACATATCATTCCTTTCCACTAGACGAAACATACTGTGAGATACAAAACCTTGAATTCCTATATTTTATTTCTATCAAATTGAGTTCAAATTCAATTGAAATAGATCCTCAATTAACTTATTAATCGATTAAAAGCTGACCTTTGCAATGAAGGGAAAAACTTTGAATAACATTCCCAGTAATGAAAGCGATCGAACTTTTATTCATAATTGATTACGAGACCTTGAACTAAGCCCTTTCACATGAGCTATATCTAAACAACGCAGTATTGTGAACGACAGTTGAAGTAGTAATCTATGTAAACAGATCAAAGCTCCTCCGAAAACCTATATTAATTCTGTTGTTGAAGATAGTTATGACTTCCAAATTTTGCCTTTAATCCAAAAAATAAATACCACAATCCCTGTTACCTCCAGGTTATACCTCGAAAGGGATTGAAGGACGTTTATGTCTATAATATGCTTTATTTGTTTACTTTTAACGGACATATTGGATGGATGACATAACGTGTTTACACGCCAGAGCTCGCAGATACAAAGTCGAATTAGCGCAATTAGTCACAGACGGTCATTGGAGGAAGCAATGGCGCGAGCAGCCATCAACCTTCACACATTTTATATTACTTGATAACCCAATGGTATGGTAATGAATGGTATGATAATGGAATGAAAGATATGATAAGTAGAGCATACTATACATGGTTAAAAATCACACCTTAATAGCATAGAAATTGGAGTTATTGTTTTTTAAGCACTGGGTTAAAGGGTTAACTGGTGTTTTTTCAGCAGTCGTTTATACTTGGACAATTTTATAGGATTTCGTGCAACTACTTACTTGATCCTGCTTCTTAATCCGTTTTTACGAAATGAAAATGAAATTATCGTTAAAATAATGATAGAAAAAGATACGAAAAAGATATTATAGTGGTAGAGTTAAAAAAGATAAGAGGGACGTCAGGTTTGATTAAGAGTAGGGGTGAAACACTATTTAATAATTATTAATCACCCAATCAGAATTGAAATAAGACGAATTCTCTTATTCACGAATTCTCTCTTGCAGTCGCAAGAGGTTTGATTCTTCGCTATTGTTCTTGAAGTTAAGATATATGTGTGTGGTTGTTTATATCTATATTTATTATATTTTTGTGTTGTCATGAAAATAGCATTGTAAATAGTCTATTGTTTATATACTAGATGAGTCTATCTGATGACTCGAATAGTATGTGCTTGATGGTTTGTTCACGGTTTATTGTAGTTGAATAAATTCATGAAAATTATTACTATACTTAAATTATTCACTATCATTTTAATCATCACGAACAAGACAAAATAGGTTATGCATACCTACTCTGTTCTACTAACATATACGTTCCTTCCAGAACACAAGAGACATAATAATTTTCCGGTCACCTTTAGCATAACTATCAGTATTCATATTGATTGTTGTGATAGTATTCATATTGATTGCAATAATTAAATACTTAACCAGCAAAACTATCGACAAATGTCTTGATAATCTGGTTGATTATTTCAATACGCTTCTGCACATTACTGCAACATCAAGCCTAACGTGAACCACGAATAATACGATTGTGGTACAGAACGACAGGTCAGGTATTTCTGGTCGTTACCATCGACGTACAACGAAGTGGAAAACTGTTGGCAGCTATTTTTTATTCAGTAAAACCTCACTCACGAACCGAACAGTCGCCTGAGTTATTCGCGATAACTTATCATACTTGATAACAATAGGTACCTTTAGTGTTGTGAGTCATATAGTGAAGTGAGGACGCTATTTGAGGAGTTACCGAAGAAAACAAAAATGGCTACCCATAATCTGGACGTGGGAATGCGGTGCATTAAGTACCTGCTACTCTGCATCACGGCTATGTTTGTGGTGAGTATATACAGCAATTGGGCACTCTCATATAAGAGGTATATGCATAGAGCATGGTTTTTCTTATTGGTAGTAACGAACCTAACCGAATCCCCGAAAAACCATACCTGTGTTTTATAAACCAATGGTTGGGAATTGAACCAGAGATCTTTACAATATTTTAAGCACTAAGCGAAGTCGTCTAATGTCTATGATGTATTTTAGTACGCGTAGCTCTATTAATTTGTACCATACAGATTGATATACAATTTGTACAAGGCCCGTCATAATTTAATTATTACTGATATCAGACGGTTTGTACAGTTTTTCAAATATTTAAAGGTATGTGTGATGTTAAGGAAACAAATGTGTAAATTTGAGCACACAAAGTCATTATAATGCTATTATGGCAAAGTGATAAAAAATGAAATAAAATTTCAATGTTCATACACCTTATCAGGGAAAAATTAATAGTCATGCAACATATATATATATATAAACACATGTCAATGTCAGTGTCACATGTCAATTCAATATGTATTTATATATATATAAAAATAATATTATATATATATATATATATATATATATTATAATAATATTCAATATGTATATATATATATATATATATATATATATATATACATATTGAATTGACATGTGACACCTCTTTCGGGGTAGTCAGAGAATTGAGTATCTCTGCTATATATTTCGAGGTATTTCTGGCTGCTCATAGTTTAAGTTTCAACAGATATTTGTACCAAAAACATGTTTCATAGTCTTGGCTTATAAGTGAGGAATATGGATACTATTTTGATATTGAGTGAAGCGAATATGGTTTGCAAAAAGAGGGGATAAAATTATATTCGTGATCTCTGTCTAGAGGGAAAATGGATGAGTGTGTGATATCTTGCGCTTAGTATGGCATATTATTTTAACAGTACTCGTATAATTTTACCATAACACTAAAAAATAATAAGTAAACTAGATGCCTTTCTTCTGGGCACTGATATAGAGACGCTACGAAAGGATTCTGGAGTATTTTTTTATGTAATAACTGTACCAAATATTCTTTCCATCCCATAGGGAAACTAGCCTGAAATTTATATGTTTGTATCGTTGGCCGATCAATCATATCAGAGCTCACAAAATTCTGGTGTCCAATTTTGCGACCAGCTCGGATCTCCCAAACCATGATTCTACCTTTGCTGCTGATAAACACGACGCTCATTTTAGCTACGTTCGTAGTTCTATAGTCGTATGTTATTAGGCTTTTCCAAGTACATACGAGTATTTTCAGCGCTACAACGTTTTTATCAGCAATTAGCTGGAGGCCGTTATCTGTGAAGCCTCGATTCTGACGTCACTTACTGATAACATAGTCTGTGTAAATAGGCAGGTATAGATCGTACAGCGCGTGTTGAGGTGAAGTTTGTTAGTATGCAGGTACATACTTACACTCTTTATTACTATATACCGAATGTACACTTTGTTTGTCTTTATTCGGAGTATAGACATATCTCAATGGGCAACTTCAGTACAGCTTTCAGGGTTGGAATAGCCCAATGAGACCCTAATAAGGAACTGATACAAGTTGCTAGAAATTACTTTAGTCTCTTTATCTCTTATCCTTTGTATGTTATATATTTTATTATATACTACTCAAAAGAAAATAAGGGCCAACTAAAGATTACGGTATTAGAGCCAAGTTATAAGTGCTAAACGATTTTTTTAAGCAAATTAAATACTGGCACTATATCTTTTTGGTTTAAAAGAAAATACACACCTAAATTCTAAATTCAAATTTGAGAAATCACTTTTTTGCAACCACGATGATTTTATTGCATTCGAAGCCAAAGTTCGAGTTTGATGGGAAGCCTTTATTTTCCGATTATTGCTTTATTATTGGTAATTTCTTGTTTATTGCTGTACGTGTGGAAGATATGGCAGCTGTTCGATGGCATATGGACCTGGTTACAGCTACTAGAGCCATAACATTAGTTCAAGAAGGCTATTCGCAGCGAAACGTGGCTTTGCGGCTTGGTGTCTCACGGAGAGCAATTCAAAATGCTTGGAATCGTTTTGTAGAGACCGGGAGGGTAACCAGGAGATGGGGATCGGGTAGAGTGAGGGCTACAACTGCATCAGAAAACCGTTTTATACGCTTGACTGCGACTAGGGAGCGCTTCATCACCGCCCGTTTGTTACAAAACTACCTACGCCGCACCACGGGGACCCGCGTCAGTGACCAAACCATAAGGAACAGGTTGCACGAGGATCAGCAGTTCTCCAGAAGACGCGTTGTTCGTATTCCATTAACTCGCGTTCATCGTGCAAACAGATTAGAATTCGCAAGGCAACACTTGAACTGGACCATGAGGGATTGGAGCTCAGTTTTATTCACAGATGAATGTAAAGTCAAATTTTATAGTGACGATCGACGCATTAGGGTGTGGAGACGACAAGGAGAGCGTTTTGCGGATCCCTGTATACATGAAAGGGACAGATTTGGAGGCCCCAACGTAATGGTATGGCGAGGAATAAGTCTAACTGGCAGAACCGAGCTTGTCATCTTAGACGCAGGTGCAATAACAGCCCAGCGGTATATCCAGGAGGTGGTGACACCACATGTGGTGCCTTATGCACGGCGAATAGGTCCCAGATTTTGGTTGATGCAAGACAATGCACGCGCACACACAGCGAGGGCCACGCGTGATGCCTTGGAGGACGCTGGAATAAGAGTATTACCGTGGCCCGCGAACAGTTCGGATCTCAATCCTATTGAGCACATGTAGGATTTACTCAAGCGAAGCGTGCGGAGCACCAATCAGCCAGTGCACAGCAACAGACAGCTGATAAACCTGTTGAAGATCAGCTGGGAACAGATTCCTCAGGAAACGGTTCAACACCTGGTCGAAAGTGTCCCTTCCAGGGTCCACGAGTGCAGGCGGAAACGGGGAGGAAACACACGTTATTAATTTTAAAGTTATTCTCTTAATTTTTCATTACTGCAACTTTTTCTTTAACTTGTAATTTTTGACAAAAACGTCTAATTTTGAATAAATGTAGCTTAAATATTTTTTTGTCATTATTTTACATAAATACTTCCAAACGCTTTTCATCTGTTTTATTTAATTAATTTAATCATTTGATGATAAAAAAAACACTTGGTTGTTTTTAAAGATGAAAAAAATACAGTGGCCCTTATTTTCTTTTTAGTAGTATACATCGGTATACAGACAGAATATGATTAACTTATCTCAGGAGCTCATTACTCTATTGTGTGTTCACCTCTACTCTCACTGCGCGATTCATACTAAGTGTATTATTTTATCTGCATCCTAGGTTTTTGTGTATGTGTTTGCTACACGTTTTATGACAATTATTTCATTATTCATTAGTACTTTCGGGTTTCCATTAACTACGCATATTGCGAGTACTTATCTATGAATATCTGAGAATGTAATGGGATAAAAAAGAATAACCTAAGGTAGGGCTGAAAGGCTTGAATAGAAAATCACTTATTTAGGACAAATGCCTAATTTTAAAACAATATCGTACCGAAAATAACACAATAGATTATGGTTTTCCAAAACATTAACTATTTCGATGTCTATTGAACATAATATTATTGTCATGTAAAAAGGGTATGCTTCGATGGTTTGGATGTATTATGCGGATGAATTATATCAGTTTGACCAAAGGTGCAGTATGAGTAATATGGAAAGGCGGTTACGTAGGGGTCATCCAAATAAGACGAAAAAGCTCAAATGTAATACAACATACTATAGTGAGGGTGCAATAAGTAATACGCATAATCGGAGTATTTGTGGATTGCCAGTATCAGGGAAAATGGGGATCCATGATATCTGCCCAGTAGGGACAAGGATATGACGTGTATGCATGTTATTTCTATTGCCATTGTGTGTCGCGATGTTTTGTTTAACCATTTGTTCCATATTGGCTTACAATGAGACATTATCCGCTTATATGCGCCGTACGAGTACCTACGAACATATATACATTTACAGAATGAATATTGTTACTGCTGAGTCCTGTCTAAGTATTGAATGTAAATTCTTCTGCGATGTGAATAAAATCCAACTTTTTTCTTTCTTCCCAGTGTTTTGCAAGGGAAAAAATAGATCTAGAAACGAATCAGCAATTTGGTGTGATAATACAATAACAATGCCAAAGATGACCGTATCTCTACGCTTTTTGCTTTTCGCACCCCAAGGATTTTAACCCGTTTAAAATATAGTACTCATTTAGATACAATAAACATTTTACTTCTAATACTCGTTTAGCTTCAATGCTAATTGTTTCCCTTTGTGAAATATGCACGTGTGTAGAGTATAATATAAACAAATAACAGTAAAATAACTGCGCCGATCGATTCAAATATCATCGATAAAAGTATTGGTAAGTTACCAATATGTCAACCACTAACAACTTAAGGCCACGATATCGAGGAAAAAGGCAGCTGATTTCATTTTAAAATAGCTCCATGTATTGGAAAAATAACGTTTAAACATAGCCTTAGTACATCTTATTATTCAGTTTACTTAGCAAATTGATGTTAAATTTTGCGCAAATACTGTCTGGTTCGAGAAAATTTGCCAAGATAATTACAGTAGCTATTGTTTACATGTCATGTACGCAAACATGCTTCTGTTTAGATGGTATTTAGAGATCGCTGACTTTCAATTTCAGCAAACTTCTACCACTTTACACAAGTACACCATGATTATAAATTTTCATTCCTTCCTAGTTTTGCTTCATACGTCTTGATAAGGCTAGTTCTAATTAACCGAACACCAACTCAAATAGTGTCACATCCTTTCTCCTGCCACATTATTCAAATATCTTCAGGATGGGTATAATATATTGAAATAGAAACACCAGGCAAGCATAATAATAAACTTGCCAAAAGATTGATTGTTCATATGATTTGGCCTTCATATTTCGTTTTGTACCCCTACTAAACAATAATTAGTACACGTCACTACATACTTATAGCTTGTTCATAAAATCGATACTCAAAGCCGGTTGATTTGATATCGCACCTGCTCGTTACCTTGATACTCAGATATTACACAGTTGTGACATTCGAGGATAAACTTTCATTATCTTTGTGCCAACTTTAATTTTACCATACATACTGTAACATGCTCAGAATTACTTAGGAGGTTCAATTGACCAAAATTTGTAGGAACAGTTAGTTGTCTTTATCTTTTTGTAAAAAAATATAAACTCATAATTTCACCTCTGCCCTAAGCATACAGTGTATAAATTATAAAATTAAAAATTCTTCACACACATATGTATATACATGCAAACCTGATTTGATTTCTTGAACCAAATATATGACTGTATTATATCCGATATCCTATCCTATCGAAGTATTAAGCTCTATAAATCCTATTACGGCCAGTATAGAAAGAAGCCTTTAAAGTACAATTATAATGACGTCATGTGTTCGCACCTGACTTGTATTCATATTGTGACTTTTGTATGTAGATTGCATTGTTTATTTTCCTGTGAAGCGACAAATATCAATGACAAATGATATGAGGAAATTCTTAAACTAAATTTAATACGAGTACATGCATACATCACAACATTCTTGGGGATTAATTCACGTAGTATTTTTCTCTCGATTCAAGTACACAACTTACCTATACTATGTGTACCTAAATATGTTCAGTCAACTCTAAAAGTGCAGTCTCAGTAACTTTTTATAAGACAAAAGACATCTTTTTCATTTTGAAGCACGCGAACGTATAGTGGCCATGACAATGCATAGTGGCGCCAGTTTTATTTATTTATCAATGAAATCTTTACAATAAATTAACAAAATATTTACAAATTTAAAACTAATTAAAATAATTTACCTATAAATCAAATATATCAAAAAATTTGTCACTGCCGTTCTTATAAGCTTAAACCTTATAAAAAGTTACTGCGACTGTGCTGTTAGCGCTGACTGTACGTTTGTTAGAACATAAACAAACATGTGCTTCACGACTTGTGTATACACACCTCCTTTTTTATTGTGGCGGGGTAGTTAGAGGCTTGGGTGCCCATCCACGATAATTCAAAGGTATATTAGTTATGGGCCACTCGAAGCCCTCGTTTCACTAGATATACACCACCTAACGTGATAGGTAGTGAGCGATATCGCTGTGAACTGACTTTGTACTTGTATATTAATCTAAATTTCCTTTGTTACTTTTCAGCTAACATCAGCCCTGATAATATCTGTGGGGACAACCATCTACGCCATCTACTACGATGTCTCCTACTTCCTGGAGCCCCACATCTTCTCTCCAGCCACCTTCATCATCATCATCGGGGTGATCATGCTGTTCGTCTCCCTGTTCGGATGCATCGGAGCCCTAAGGGAGAGCACGTGCTTGGTCAACATTGTAAGTAGCCTTATAATGTAGATTCACGTTGTTATACAGTATTATTGAAATATTTTAATGTTATATAATTTCACTACTAATTGTGGATCAACCGCAACTTAAATTTCTTGTCATATGCCGATGTGTGTGGCCTCGAACAAACCATAATTACCATATTTGAGGTTATACTTTTCCTATTTCGGGAAAGTTTCTAAAGCTAACTTTGTTATTCCAGTTCGCCTTCATCCTGAGTCTGGTGCTGATCCTGGAGCTGGCTGCAGCGATTGCGGCGTACAGCATGCGCGCGCAGGTGCCGGCCATCCTCAGCGAGAACCTGAGGACCACTCTGCCCTCTTACTACGAGAGCCCTGACGTCGAGGATGCCTTTGACTTCATTCAGAGCAGGGTGAGTCACTTAGGCTTACTAATGACTCCAAAAGATCCCAGTACAGCGAACAGGCCATGTACAGCCAAAATTAACTACTATTACTGTTTTATCATTTCATAGAAATCGTGTTTCACCAATTTCCATAACAATTTACAGCTGAACTGCTGCGGAGTCGACAGCTACATGGATTGGGGCGACGTTTCGTCGGAGAAAGCCGCCGGCATCACCATCAACAACATCACCGTCCCCAACTCCTGCTGCGCTGAGTCCCGCTACCAGACTGTCGAGGATCTGGAGGTGGCTGAGTGTGTCAGCCTCTACGCCAACGGCTGCTTGCCCAGGGTTATCTATTTGGTCTACCAAAGCGCTGGACTGCTGGGAACCGGAGCTATGACTATTGCTTTCATTCAGGTATTCAATGCTAATGTTTATTTAAAGTTTGTCTACATATTGATTTGGGTTGAGACTTGAGTAGTAAATTATGAATAGGTAATTAGTCTCCCAAGGATAGGTCATCCCATTAAGTAAGAGATCTGAAGAGTATAAACTCTGTAAAGGAAAATATAGCTATTGTTGTCGTGTGCCATAAATGTGCCTGTTTTATTTCACATGACTTCTTTTTCCAGATCATCGGCATAGCTTTCTCTCTGTCCCTCGCTAAGGCCATTCGCAGGACCAAGAGTGAGAGGGAACGCAGGAAGTGGGAGATCCTCGAGAGGATGATCAACAACGACAACGAGAAGAAGTCGCCCGTCGTATACGTGCCTTTCCACGGCCAAACTAACGCCTAAAGTAGACTATAACAAGAGTATTATCATAAGGACATTAGAAGTCACAGAAATCGCATATCGTCTAATACCACCACCCGATAAAGTAATATTGTTTTCTATTCTATTTGTCTCTAAATTGTTTTCTAATCATTTACAACAGTCTTTACTTTGAAGCCAATTTATAATTTTGATAAGTATAAGTGCGATTTCTCTAACATTGAATTTTATATATACAAATAGAAATCTATCTACTTCAAAGCAAAGTGAAAAATGAGGATACATTACAAGAAGGCATAAACATTATAGATAGATGAAAACACAGTGTCTGACATCGTAAAATCACGTAAATTAAAAAAATATCATTGAAATTGCATAAAATTGTAAATAATGGAAGATTCAGTAGTATTTTATTGTTAATTACATAGATTTGGATTATAAAACAATTAGCTTTTCTTATAATATAAGAGTATTTTGTTTAACGATATACTTTAAAATGATTACGGAACGATACATTGTTTTGAACTTATTTATAAAGATGAAGCCTAAGCAGTATTATTTACTTGATTGTTTTTATATAAAATTATCATTGGAAATAAACATTGAAATAAAAATTATTGAATTATATTTTGGCACGTTATTACGGTTTAGATGTTAGGATTAAAATTTATTTATTAATTTATATAGAAAATAAAATTCATAAACTGTATAAGTAGAAACAATAGTTTAAAATTATAGTTAGAATATCATATTATAATGAAAATTATTATATGTATTTTGTTTTTATAGATTGTAAGTTTTATTTTATAATAAAGTCATTTATTACTATGTTAAAACAGTTTTTATTTCTTCAACCTGCGTGGTCGTGGTCAAACTTTGGTTTTATTTAGCGTGCATTAAGTTAAACTAATTTTCCCTTATCCGACTTAATGTGTATAGTGTAGACAATATACTCGTACCAAAGCAGAATAGACAGATATATGCATGATTGTTTTTTAAGATCTAATCATCTAACGAACCTGTTCAGCTTAGTGTTTCTCACAATGAATAAATAAATTGGCCGAAGAGACCCGACGACGATCTCTGATATAAACAGAACACTGGACATAATATGTATTATATTAATATATAATACATATATTATACTGGACTAGGCTAGAACGATAGGATACTGGATGTTGTCCTTCTTCAATCGTAAGAGGTAAATGAGGGTTTACTTTTTAATTTTGTATGATAGCTTTACCAAGATTTTACGGTAGCTTATTTAGAACCTGCCGTGACTTTATATGTAAGAAGATGTACCTTTTCGACAAGGGCATTCTTTATGTTACTGTAGTGAATAATCAGAACAACGTGAATTAAAGAGTCCTTATCTTATTAGTTCGTGTGAACGTTACAAAGCCGTCTTTATCAATGTTGTTATAATAAATCTTTGTTCGTTTTTAGGCTAATGCACTCATTACAGGTGCTCCAGATAACGATATTTTTGTACATTGAACACATATTTGCAAACGTATCTAGATGTTCTCTAGATACCTATTCATTCGCAAATAATGGTGTACGTTTAATTATAGATTAGTTTTCGTATCTATGTTTAATGTTTTGTTTATCAAATATTTTATTAATAAATTTTTGATACTTAATTTCTATACACACGGGTCTTGAAGGAATTATATCAGTAAATGTAACATAGCCGGTTTTTTGAATTTATATTATTATAGTCATATTACCTGTTACATTTTATTGATCAGTCTTCTAATTTCGATCTGGATAACATGCCAAAACCATGAAGGCATCTTTGCATACTAAATTCTTTTAAAGATCGTAATACCTCATATATAGCTCTATCTTGATTCTGTTTTACCTATATGTATTGTGACTTTCTATCTAACCGTGTTATATGTAACATAAGTAGGGGCGTAGCTCCACCCTACCTCACTTGATAAAAACAAATCTAATCAGTAAAGGTAAACATATTGAGTGCGGTCGGTCGTGTCATCGTCTCAGTGAAAATGATGGACAACAATGTCAAAATAAAAATAAGCAAGACCGAGACAGAGTATAGCATGAGGTCTATCAAGTTCCTTCTTCTGTCTGTCACCACCATGTTTCTCGTGAGTACTTTAAAAACTACTAGTACTTAATAGGGAACATGTAGAATGTTCTGCATCATGTTTATACACATGTCTTTGAAAGCAAGAGTGTCAGTTACTCTGATCGTGCTAACGATGAGTTAAGCACAATGACAATTGTTCTACGTATCAAGAGTACATTCAGTGTAATGTAAATTAATGATGTTCGAAATACAATATCCTATACTAAACTAATAAGGTATAATAATAATAACGCCGGCGCCGACTTCACAATAATACAACCTATATAATTCGACTTACAAATGCTTCTCGAGGTACACAATAACATTATGCAACAAATAAAACATAGCTGATATATAGATATACAAATATAGCTGAGTTATAACACTTTATTAATCCCGAGTATCATAGTTAATTGTTTGCCAATAAACATAGATTAGTCTTGACTTATTAGTCATAATGCCCATGTTTATGATTGAAATTGAATGATTTTCTCCTGTTTCGAATAATAAAGTGAAAACTATTGTTTTCCACATAATGATCATGACGTTATCTAGAAATGAAAGATAATAAAATTGTAATAAATAGATATGATACATACAAGTTATTTATCTATCACTCTATTAATTAGTACTCGAAGGTATTGCATATTATTAAAGTCCATGTTTGCTAAGTGTTAGCCTGTCGACTAATCATGAAATGTTCAGTCGTAACGCGTACACATTAAGTACATACACAATAAGTTGGTGATTTTTTGCATGGGAACCCTTAAATAAAGTTTAGTCAATGAAAGGATGCCGGTTACTTTCTTTTGGTCTTACCAATTTGAATAGAACGCTGTATCTTAGTCTTATCTCACACTTTTCAAGATTGCGACCTTGTTAAAAGATCGAATCATTTACGTTGTTTCACGATGATAAACAGTTGACAGATATTTTTAAATAGATAAACGTTCCACAAAATGTCTAGCGTTTTCAATGTATCAAAAATGTATGAAATGTTCTTTATATTGTCACAGCATTCCAAACCAAATGTTTGGAGGTTGATTAGGTATGATGGGGTAACATATTGGCCCTTTTTTTTGAGGAAATAGTAATGATCTGTCATCAATATTCCATACTTGTATTGATGTCATCATTATCTCCTATAGTTATGCAAAAAAATACCGAGAAAAATATTATGTCACTTAAATCCTATCCACATTTCAAAGAATTTTTGCATGCATGTACACACAAAACACAAACAACAGTACAAAACACATAATGACTAAACAAACATCTGTCACAGATAATTTCAGCTCTGATGATTGTGATGGGCATATCAGTGTATTCGCGGTACCACAGCGTCTCTTTCCTCTACGAGAGCGTCCGCAATGGCAAGATATTCACCCCATCCATCCTGGTGGTCCTCCTTGGGATTATTATGCTGGTGGTGACGCTGTTCGGGTTCTTTGGCTGTCTGAAAGAGAGCACTTGCTTCGTGAACACGGTGAGTAAACAAACGTAATTATGAAACGAGTTGACAGAGATTTGCGTTGTTCGGTTTCAAAGTGGCGTATATACTCGTATGTACAAACAATTATTGTTGCCATCCATTTATTAATTTCCAAAATGTTTTCATTAATCAAAGTCTATATATGTCAAAAAAGTCTGATTTTTAAGTTTAATTTTCAGTCAGTTTACGATAAAAATCAAGATATTACCTATTTTACAATGAAAAATTCTAAGGCAAACATATAAGGGGTTTGGATGTGATTACAAACTTAAGGCTAATTTGTTCAAGTTAATTACTTCTACGTTAACAGTGTAAGTTTAAATTGGCACTTTTATACAACCCTAACATGCATATTGTTTATTCCAGTACGCACTAATACTGTTCGTGGTGTTCCTTGCCGAGTTGGTAGTGGTGTGCATAGCGTTCACGACGAGTCCGCAGAAGATCATGGGCGTCATCAACATCCCTCTGGAGGATTACATGGACGATCCAGAAGTTCGAGATGAAATCGATTTGTTGCAGAGCTCGGTAAATACGCTTTGAATGCATAGAAAAGTTGCAGAAAATGATAGCGTAGTAATCGTTTGACATACCACGTTCTCCTATTTGAAAGAAAAATGCATAGAAGTTTTACAACTGATTTAAGGGGTTTTTGAAGATAAATATTACGTATTTATACACTTACAAAAATAACTCACAAATGACATAGCACGATCTCACCATGAGTGCCATAGTTGATAAGATTAATATAAAATATAAGTAACAGATTGTTAGATATTTACTCATAGATTTATAGATATTTTTTCAAAATTGGATTGGATGCAGATATCTGAGTTAGCGAGGGGCATTTTACTCATTCCTTTAATCATTTCCTCCCCAGTTAAACTGTTGCGGCAAAACTTCCTATCTGGACTACTTGGACTTCGAATTCAACGGAAACTTCACCACGATCGAAACGTCTACCACTGTGGACGGAGAGAACGTGGCTCTGGAGCTTCCCGACAGCTGCTGCGCAATGTATAGCAACGCAGTTTGCAGGAGAGTGCGAACCACGGGGTGTTTGGATGCGTTGGTCAATTTGGTCATACAGAATGCTAGTATTCTGGGCGTGCTTGGTGTTTCTGTTATGTTTATACAGGTATGTCTACACTAAACTAATATATACGTAAATTCATTAGCGATTAATACTCAGGGAGATTGATCGACTTGTTCTAGTAGAAGATTCCCGTGACTACAAGTGGGAAGCCCTAATACCGTGTATGAGCAAAATGTGTTCAGTAATGCGATAATATAAATTTATAAATCTAAGAAAGTTTTCAGTTTTGCGTGCTTTGTCAGATTACAATGAAGAAGATACTATGGTCCTCCTAGGTCACGTCATAACTATGTGTATTATACTCTATATGTCTCTATATGTGTATGTAGGACTAAATAATAGCCATGCACATGTCAAAATGTACAAGTAATCATGTTCAATGTCTTTCCAGACAATGGGAATCCTTTTCTCTCTGCTGTTAGCCAGATGCATCCGCAAGCTGAAGACGGAGAGAGCCTTGATGAGGTGGAAGATCTGCGAAGAGATGATCTACGCGAGACAGGCCGAGGAGTCGAGGGCCCGGCGGAGGAATAACAACCTCTACATAGAACGATCAGAGTCTAGTGTTGCGTGAACAGACTAGAAATAAACATAATACAATATTATATACATATATAAATAACTAGGATTAGTTTACTTGTAATGAACAGAGCTATTTATCCGCTTAAGTGCCTATAAAATAACAGTAAAACTTAACGTCAATTTTACATAGCTCTACCATAACTTGTATGTATTGAATTTATTTACTTTCATTAGTCTACAAAGTGACAGATAATGGTAATTGCTATCAGTCACATTAATTTGACAAATCAATTAGGCTGGATAATTTCAGTTCACTAACCAAATAAAACCAACTAATATCTACATCCAGCCAGGAAAAACAGTTGAATATATTCTATTACAGTTACTAATCATACTTATATCTAGCAATAAGATGTAAAAGGCTAAAGATATGCAGATTGCATTGATTAAGGGGACAGGTAGCTAGCCCATCATCAATTGATAATAAAGGGAAATAGATATTAAACATATCAAATATTGGATTGTAAATAAAACTTGTCTAAATAAATTGGTGCAAATTATTTATTTCATACTATCATGGTAACATAAATTTGCTTAAATTAAATCCTACATGCATATCCTTTATCTACATTATGTTCCTAAAGGGATGTTTATGGACTTGGTACCTGGAATCCTTTCCCCATTTAGAGTTATATTACTTAAAACTATTGTTTTGAGTTACTTAACATAATGGTGAGGAACTCATGTCATTGAGTATTGAGAGGAGTGCTAAAGGATCTTCATAAATTTTAAATATATGCCAGGCAATTAATGTCATAAAAAAGGCAACACAAATTGCTTTTGGTTTACTTTATCACGCAATAATCTACTTAACTATCTGCAGGAATTATATAAAATTACTGCACACTATAAAAACTAAATACTTAAAAGCATTCAATACGTACTACTTACTTGCTCACATTCCTCAAAATGAAGGACAGCACAAATGACTCCAAAAACAATAATTAACTAAGATTAATGAATACATGTAAATACCAAGTAACTGCTATTAAATTAAACTTACATAAGAAAAGGGTCAATGGATATAGTTAAAATTACAATAATTTCAAAACTAACTGAATTACAAATAGTAAACTATAGGTACTAGATTATTTTAGTAGTCTGAAGAGTCCAGTTAGTTTGATTAGGGTAAAAGACTGTTAAACAGTAAACTTAAAGATACAGAACATAAATCTACAATCAATAAATAAATATAAATGATTAGACCATAAAGAAGTAAGTGCTCTCAACCCTACCTCACATACAAAACTACTTAATCTATCATTTAGCATTGAAGCAGTCATCATAAGACGAAGGCAGTTAGTACCAAATATTGAACATAAATAAGTTATGTGAGTAGTCTTAAGGCCGGTCCAGACGCTCCGTTTTGCACAACGTTTTGTCTGCGCAGTTCAAGACGTTGCAGACAAAACGTTGCGTGTGGACCGCAAAAATTGCGCAGTTTTGAGTCCGTCGGGAGGACTGCACAGTTGCAGCGATAACTGAGCTCGTGAGCTCTGAAAACTGCGCGGATTTAAAACGTTGTGCAAAACGGAGCGTCTGGACCGGCCTTTAGGCATTGTTCAAAAGGCCATATTTAACCCTATGATCCCAAAATGTGCTAGCTTTCATTCTTATAAGGTTACCCACAGTTTCTTGGCATCCATTCTTGAAGTAGGGTGGAGTGAATTCCCTGTATGCTATGCAAACTCTTCTTGATTTGATATCTTCTCGGAGGATGAAGTGCTCCCAATGGTACCTCGGTTCACCATATAAAATTGCTAGGGACCGTCTGAAATGTTTAGTTTAAAGTTAATTTAAATGGTTATGTATTAATGAATATAGTCCCTTGTGCGGGGTGGGAAATATTTCTAAATAATCTGCCTTTTCAAAATAGGAAATATTCAGGATAATTTAATACAGAACTGACATAATTCATAATATCTATGTTACATACATGACATTTAAATTGTCTAATAGATTGATAATTACCATAGAATTTGTATAAATCCATTTTCAGAATCGACAGAACATCGTAGATTGTTAATATCTCCAACGTCACATTCTAGTATGACTATTGCATGTGATGTCATATGGAACATTGAGGACGGATCTTACAGATTTATTTTTAGACTATCACCATATACATTAATAACAGCACAGTAAGGATGGCTGTTAGTTAGCACTCTTTTATAGTCCAAGCTAGTATGAAACAAGTTATCTGTTACAATTGAGTTTTAGCTAGCTAAAATTATTATCAACTTATTTTGTTCCCTAGAGTTGGGTTCCATTGCATTAGAAACTTTTATCTTTAGGTGACTAGGTTCAAAAACAATGAAGCTTTTAGCCATAACATATATAAATAATAAACTCACCTAGGCATTGGTACTCTCAAAACAATATCCCTATCTGTTACTGGAAGACTAGCTTCATACATGTTTTTATCTATTCTTTCACTACTCAGATTTATTTTTCCACCGTCCAAGACCACTGGGCCATAACACTCAGAATCTTGAAGGTTGTATTTACTCTTCCCTCCCTTGTATGGAGTGAATGACAGGACCGTATCTGACAGCAGGTTGACAGTTAATATTCTTTCACCCCAGACCCAACAATCATCTATATGAGGGTCTATAGATGCCCCTTTTACAGGATCATACTCTAAAGAGCATTGCTCTATGGTTTCATAACCTTTTAGCAGTGGTATCTTTTTGAAACGGTCTTGTAAATATTTGGTACATTCTGGAAAGCCATCAAAAGCTCCTTCAACTATTTTTCTTTTTTTAAAGTTAGTTTTTGGTCCATAGTTTTGTTTTCTTCTGCCACTTTGCGATATAGTCCATGGTATCTCATCTAAGTCTTTCATTAAACTTTCTTCTTCTTGTTCATTTATAAAGTCGAGTTTTATATAAATTCCTGTCAAAGAAATAAACAATGCGTATCAATATTTTAATAGATTGTATCTAGAATTAAAAATTGTTGACTACTCAGATAGGCTACAGCTCAATCCATATTGCTTAAGGTCTAAGGTTAAATAGTTTACTTAAAAGATATGAAAAATTAAGTAGTTAGATACTAATACACATTAAATGCCAACATTAACATTTAATACCAACCTGGTATGTCTATGGATTCACCTTGATGATTCGGGTGGCTTTTATACAGGTCCATATCCCATCCTGGCCAAGCTTTATTACACATAGGACAGTAAACATAACCTTTATTAGTATCGAGATTGAGGTGTAATTTAAAGAGTTCGGCACCATAGTGAGTTTCACAAACTAAACAGGTCCTAGCCCCTTTGCAACCACATGGTCTTGGTTTGGTCATGGTTAAGAATTTATTGCACCACTATCAAAATTGTTATGAAAAGTTAAAGGTTACGTTTTGATAAAAAAAACATTGTGCAACGTTATGACAACCGTCGATAAACAATAAAGTTATTGGTTTTTAGAATGTTAATAGGAGTACCAATTGTTGAACACTGCGTTTGTGTTTATTATTTACAAAAGTAAAAAAATCGATACAACATTTTTGGATTCTACTCAAGTTTTTTCTAGTGATTATCAATTTCCAAATGTCAAACCTGAACCAGCGATAATTTTACCCATTACAAAGACTACAATGTTAGACTACATGTTGAAATATTGCTAGATAATAGACATATTACATAATGTAAATATAATTAATATGCATAACACTAAAACTTTTTTCCTTCATAGGCCGATCATGGATCTTAGTTCTACGGTTATTAGCTAATGCGTATCGGAATAAGAAAACATATTATGTAGATTAAAATCCGTGTAGTTATTATTGTTAACATTAAGCCAGCGTACTGTGCTGGTCCAGTAGATAGAAAGCAAACTCATTAACCAGTTAAAATGCTACATTCACTGAGAAAATAATATGTCTCAGAGGTTTTGTTCACCCCAAAAGGCCCTAGTTGTAAATAACCTTCGAAATTGGCGGTTTATAGTCTTGGTCATCACGTACATGTCACAAATAATTTATAATAGTACTGTGGTTTTTCGCGAAACATAGTATCGATCGATATTATTGTATTTTGAGTAATCCGAAGAATACAGAAATACATACATATATTCACGCCTCTACGTCCCCATCGAGATAGGCAGAGACTATCGATCGCCACCTGGAACGATCCTGACAAATCTCTCTTGCTTCACTCACACCCATTAACCTTCTTATAGATAAAAAACGATATTGTTAAATACTAAACGACACGAATTATAAGTGGTGATAAGGTTAAAAAAAACAAGTAAAATAATTTTTAAAAATGTACTTTATTGTTTTGAATTACACTATATTACCGGGAAGCCTTATTTTATTGAAATAATATAATATCGTACCTATGTTATAAATACCATTATCATGTTGAACTTAATAAACTTAGTAAAACATATAAATGCATGGGAAACTGCTATAAAGATCATTGAAATAACTAAGTAGAAGGACACTTCCTTTTATTCCAATTGTTATAATGGTAATATTTTTTTAATGCTATCTTTCTTTGATTAGAGCTGTTTATTACATCATATTATCCAGCGTGGGTTTCCAACATTTCAAACGATGTGTGACGGTGATGGAATACATGTGACAAACCTTTTCAATTCAAAGGGATTAAAAGTACAGTCGTGACATAAGAATGTTAAAAATTTTCTACTAATGTAAAAGTTGTTGTATAAACACATACATTGCATTACATAGATGTGTTTTGAATTCATATAATCATTATTATTAAGTTCCTTAATCAGCAGGTAAGCATGTTTCCTTTGTGACATCCCGAATAAATAAATATTTAAATAATTTGTAGGCCAGATTATACGGCATGTATGAGTATGTTGATGACAGGAGCTTTAGTGTTTCTTTAACACTATGTAAATTATATATAATATATTAATTTGTACTACTTAATACTTTTATGAAACGAATACTTGACATTTCTCTTAGGATATGCGTACACAAATCTATATAACCTATGATAAAGGACGGATTCTCTTTTACAAGTGCACTTTCAAGATGAATTTTAGAACTATTCTTAGTTACTACAATTTTTTTATTATTTTAATGTGTGCGTGATTTTATTTTCATAAATATTTAAGTTCTACTGTTGTTATTTTTATGCTACGGATTTAAGAGTATTCCCTTAGTACGAATACTCTCTCTTTAGTCCTCTTGTACTGATTTAGATACTGCGAATTTATTATGATTAAAGCGAATTTTAATTATGCCCTTAATAAATGATATTTTTTCAGTACAAATGACAAGCAATTTTAGAAGCATATACAGTCTGAGGGATCTCCTTAAAGGTTACGGGCAACCACTTTTTTAATAAAAAGGTTCTATGATGTGTTATTGTGATTAAATTCATGTAATAAATTATATAGTTATAAATATGGAATAAGTATATTAAAACCCCAAAAATCCCACGATTATAGGGATTATTTATAAATATACAGATAGATTCAGCCTCCCTCAAAATTTTAGGGACGTAAGATCTAATCGATTATGGATGTTTTGTCCAGCCTTGCCGGCTTATCTTACAACTAATAATTAAAATCTAATTGTATTTTATTGCTGTTTGTTATTATTGACTAGATATTTTGTAAAAACACTAAATGTGGCCAGCCACATCAAAGTTGTCTACGATAGTGTACAATGTGAGTATTATGTAAAAATGCTCTCTTAACAATCTTAGCGATTCTTATGCTAGTGTGTTTGGACCATAAATTTATTTAAAGTCATTACCAAGAAGCGACTGATTGTGAATCCAGCCTGCCCTGCCCGCGGGCGTGTGTATATGCAGATATATCAATAGATATTTGTACATTTTCATCTCGACGATGAAGGAAAAACATCCTGAAGAAACCATCATGGCGAAAATATGTGCACATCCATAATTAATAGCGATAATATTTACCATATCGTAAGATTTAAATCATTGATGTGCTTGGTTTATATTTTTTCATCGTTTAAATTCTCGCTTTTAGTTAAAATACACAATGGCAGTGGAAAGACTTCAAAGATCCTTAACAAAACGTTTGATAGGTGAATATTCAAAATGTATAAATCCAATAGTGACTTCCTACTTCTAAGACTCCGCTCGGCCTCCGTCCGTGGACGTGAGCCAGAAAAGCGATTGCAAATTTGAACCTTGGACGTCCCGCGGTAGGTTCAATCGAGTTCCTCAAAATCTAGGATGCGGAACGTGGGTACGAGCTCGGGGGATGGTGAGTTAGTTGGAGGGACGATTCTCAGAGATGGCGCCACCAGCCCCGGCTCGACCGTATGTTAATCGTCGACCAGCTCCCACAGCATGAGCGCCGCGTCGAAGCCTCCAGCTGTCACCAGGCACCGGTCGTTGAAGAGGAAGCGCGCTATGTGCACTGCCCCGCTGTACACCTTGCTCTCGTTGTACTCGGCTTTGGGGCTCGCACACGGATATCTGTTGGTGACAAAACATTAGAGCATTTTCACGCTGATCTTGATTCTAACTGGTATAACGGTCTGTCGTCGTAATGCACATGGAAACTAGAAATAGCAACTAGCTAGAAATATGCCTGAAAGAATACACCAAACGTGGCAATTTCATCGTTATTATAAATGTTACCTGTAGGTTGTTGTACAAGTGATTTGTTGAGTAAGTAAAATACCTGAACAATCGTAGATGGCCGTCAGCATCCCCGCTGATGAGCAGATCGTGAGCAGCGGAGCGACTGGCCGTGGACACGAGTGACGTCATCGGGTAGAAGCGGTTGTTCCACATGCCTGAACATTATCAAATATTGAATTATGTTTCAATATTCTGCTAAAATTTGTCTCAGATAACAATAAGCAAAGTGAGATTAAAAATAAAGTTTTCTTAGTTTGCATAGTTGTTGGCCTTATTGCTTTGCTTATCTGTAGCCGAAACAGTTATGAGATAATATTGCTTGGGTGCTATGTTGTTTGCCTTTGTCGTTAATATGTTGGTTAGTTCAAAAACTAAAATTCGAGTTAAAGTATCTTTTGCAATTATTAAAACATTCTTTAATTCCGTCTACCCTCCAGGCTTAGAGAGGATTAGCAGTGGCCAGATGATGCCTATGTCAATCTGTGGACTGTTACAACTTGATAGATTAATTTTAATTACCGGACACGAGGAATCCGACTGTTGCGTTGAACGTCGCCCATTTCACATCCTTCATCGCGATTGGACTCTTTTCTGGTGACAAGGATTTTATATCCCCTGAAAATAATGGAAAAAGTTTTCACCCATGAGTAGGTCGCCAAAATGTGTAAATAGAACTCATAATTGACGAGTTGTAAATGTAAATAAAACTTACAGAATGCAAGATCATAATCAGCGGTAACCGTTTGCAAGTAGTTGCCATCAAGGCTCCAATCCAACTGAACCAATGGCTGAGCGCCACGTATCTTGTTCGACTTTTTGTAAGAGAAACCATCTCTTGAGACCCGGAACAGGTAGATACTGCCATTTTGAGATCCTATGGCTAGCACGTCACCCGCTGAAAATAATAATTAGGTTGTTCAGGTAGACTATACATAGCAGATGTAACCCAGTAATATTTCTTAAATATGTGTCTCATTGATAAAAAATAGAATCAAACACAAAAAATCATTTATTGCTTTCTTAAACCCTGACAAAATGGTCCTCATTGCTAAAAGTGACTGAAAAGCATGTATAAGCATATTCAATTTGGCGTTTCTTTTAATTCAGAAAACGAGGTTTGTGTGCATCTTACCAGTATTATACTGTAAACAGTTGAGCGGGGATCCGCAGACGCGCAGTGTTGCCACATGAGCGCCGGCGTCCGCGTTCAGGATGACCAGATGACCTTCAGTGCTGCCAGCTGCTAATGCGCCGCCACCCGGGTGCCAAGCTAGCGACACGCATTCGTAGCCAACCTGGTTGATATTAATAATTAATCCATTCATTTCATGGTCAACATGTGGGCTCGAGGTGGCCATAGAATTACTACCTTCCCAATTGCGGATATGGAAATCTGAACCTCTGACTACCCCACAAGGGTTAATGGTCGTGAACGCGTTTGTCTTTTGTTTTTATCCATTCATTTTAACGTCTTATCACTTTAATATTATCTACAAAATATTAAAAATGTTATTTTATTCTTCCACGTTTTTTTTCCAGGATAATTAATTTATAATATCCATATCTATTTTTGGGCAATTGCAAAATGTGACGATACGATTTGAAAACTATGCTAGACTTCTAAGTATAACCACTTAGTGTCTACGAAACGTTTTTACATACCTGAGTAGCAAACATCATTTTGTGTCCCCGCCACAGAGCGATATTCTTGTCGTGGCCGGCTGTGGCGAACATCTCATCATCCGGATGCACCGCGAGACCCATCAGCTGCTTGTGGTGACCAAACACCACCTGGAGGAAAAATATGTTATATGTAGATAATGAATATAATAATAGCTTAAGTAAAAAGTCTTTCAATAAAGGTTAATCTTCTGTTATAATTTGTGGTCTCATTATAGTTTTTTATATGCCCATTTAACAAAATATTGAGTTTATTTTATGTAACAGTACTTGTAATAGATTCATCTTAGTTGGCCTAAACTATCATATATCTTTGTTTAATGTAAATAAAGATGCTCAATTTATAATGCCAAAAAGAATGCACGCAAAGATTACACTTACACTTAGGTTTTAGACCAGCCACGGATAATTATTATATACCTGATTGAACCTCCTCTGCAGAGATCCCTCCAGGATATTATTCCTGGTGGTTCCCACGTAGATGTTTCCGTCGTTCCTGCCAGGTCGTTGAGGATAGATGCTCCTCACGCCACCAGCAGATTCTGGTAACTGGAAGGAATGCATAAAAGAATTTAAAATACATACAAAGCTTTCATAATTTTGGGTTTTATTACAGAGTTTAAAAATCAAGCCTACATATTCAATGTGTACCTTACAACACCATTAGTTGCCTTAGATCCTCACAATTTAATAAAAAAATAACCATTTACTATATGTACTTACTTTAGTTTCAGTGATCCGTTTGTAATTCTGGAGAGTGTCCCAGGCAGCGATCTTTCGGTCCTTCTCTCCACCAGAGAGTAAAGTTCCTTCGGATAACATCACCAGAGAGCTTATTCCTTTGATGTGCGCCTGGAAGAAGGGTAACAATAAGTGTTCGCATGAATCAAGTTCCACCTAAAATAATAAGTGAGTCACCTTGAGTACCGTCGCGATGTCCGGTTTCATTAGAACTTTTCAACGTCCTCGTTCACAGAAATTGATTTAATTATTACGCCCAAGTTTGCTTATATTAATTTTGGTGATCGAACCTATGTTCAGTTTACACATCTATGTGTATTACCGAGATTTTCCTATGAATACACTTACTTCAAACTCCATCCTAACGAAGTAGGCGCCATCGCTGTCCACACTGTAGATGGTGATAAATCCATCACTGTCAGCCGTCACGACATCCCCATCCTGCTCAAACTGCAGTGCGGTCACTTGAGTGCGAGACGGCTAAACAGATAATAACAAAATTTCAAAATACATCTGTATTGATTAAAAGTACAATTATTTTAACATAATATTTTCAATCGATTCATCACACACATAATATTAATATCTTATATTGTAAATTTAAGATGTCTCCATTATATGACTACATTTTTGCTGACTTGTCGTAAGAGACGATTAAGAGACTATAGATATTCCTACGCAGTACAACAAGCTAATAGTATAAATTAGCCATAATGTTTCCTTTTTTATTTTGATGAGCATAAATCAGTGTAAGCATGCTTACAGGTTTGATGATGTCGGTGCGTTCGAAGAATCCGTCCTTGCGTCGGTTCCAGAAGGCCAGGTGTCCCTTCCCGTGGGTGATGAGCAGGTTGTCGTCCAGCGGGTGGAACGCTGCTCCCGTCAGCTCTTCTTGCAGCGTCTGTGGATGTATAAGACGTTATCAATTGAGATAGCTTAACAATATTGTTCCATATATTATGATTATTGTGATTTAAGGTCCCGTCAGGGATTAGAGCGTGTGAATGTATATATGTCAATACATTATTGAAAAGTAGTGGTATACCAGTATAAGCATAAATCTCTGAGCATAAGTACGTATTGCATGACCATGTGGTATATCTCACAAAAAGTCCTATGTAAACAAACGAAAGACAAAACAGGTAAAAAGCTGATTTCCTTTGATGGGGACGATAGTGGGAAATCACACGACATCTTTGTGACGGCGTGGGCGTGACGTCACCCGCGTCCTTCACAGCGGTTGCGTGCCGATATTCAAGGTGAATCGTCTTGACCACAAAGATATCGCCTTATCACCGGGCGTGTACACAGAGCTTTATTTCAATGGGTACATAAAAATATGATGGATTGGTAGATGGTGCCGCGATACCACTGTTAAGTAGGTGGCCCCATGGACTGTCGGATTGAGTTAAAGGTAATTAGTAGGAGAAAGAAGTTACGGGACTAGGGCCTTGATGAAAACTAACCGCTGCTATATCATAATTAATTTCATTTTTTTTAAGTTTTCATGATATGCCGGCAAAAATGTTTACATTGCATACAGCATAGAGCATTGCATGACCCCTGTTATCGTCTTTTGAACTAACCTAACACTGAGAGAAGACACCATGAATTAAACTACCTAAATAAAGGCCCATATTCAGCGGCAGTGGTGGAGATGTGGATGAATCTAATTAATTGGCTGATACCTCTTTGATAAACTAAAGGTGCGATGAGGACATATACCACTTACATTGCAACTCTTTCATTGACTTGCATATACGACTGTCCCACATACGTTCTGTTGCATCAAAAGTGACAATATAAAGCAGATAATATAGGTAGACATTTTGTAAACACTTTAATGATATGCAATCTACGTCATTAGCTGTTTAAAATTCGAAACTTCGCCGTATATTACGTAAAATGCACGTGCGCCGCTCATTATTCCGTTCGGTAACCGACCGGCCGAATGTATGTTGACAACGGATGCACGTCACACAGGAAACGGCGATTTCCGGTATGCAACATGGTTTTACATAACTAATGCTTAAATGAACCAAAAGTGAAGAGAGAACATCTGATAAGTATGAAATGTGAGGGTTCATATACGGTAAGCAATGTTTACGTACTCGAATCACTGTCTACACCAAATGAATATTAGCCAAGATATACAATATTAAAGGCATAAGTTAATTAATTTAAAAGCACATAGCAACTCCACGTTACTACGAAATTCTTAATCGCATTCGTAGTATGTTGAACCCTTTCGTAGCGAGATACGATCATACTACGGCTCGTTTGCAATGTTCATTGATAACCATCGACTATAATTAAGGCCATTAATTTAGAAAATAGGAGTTCGTGTACCTTTGACATTCGCAAATGTTAAAATAAACTAATGAAACGGTATTAGTACTACTTGGTCAGACTTATAAAATAATTCTAGGCGCTATTGCTCTTTATCAACCACTTACATAAGAATATTACAGAAGTAACCCTGATATTGATTAGGGTAACCAGAGGCCACCGTGTGCAAATATTATAAGCTGCTCAAACCTAACGATTCACCAGTATTACAGTAATCAATGTGAGAGCGGACTATCTCACAGAAATAGCAAATTGTCAAATAGATAGACAATTTGCGGGTACGTACCAGAGATTTTGACAATGTGTTTTATAATGGCTGTGTTCTTTTAGTAACATATATATCACGATTTTTGTGTTTTTTATAAAGACAAATAACTCACCGCGACTTTTCCCAGTAGATGGCCCCACTGCCATTGCCAGACTGATAGAATACTCTCCCTGCCAGCATCCACTGCTAGCACATAGCTGCCACCATTCTAAAGAAAACAAAAGGTTATTAATGAAATTGTATGTATAGTATGCTCTCATTTTTCTTAAAATTCTTATATTACTAGAAAGACTGAGCGATTTGTCTCAAATTGCTAGCATATTACTTGTGCAGAGTTTCTGTTAACCCAGTATTAATTAAAATGTTTAACTTCACCAAAGCTATATTTATAATTGACAATAGATTTAGTGTTATTATATACTGGTATGTATAACCCTGTTCTGTTTTTTATAAGATAGTGACTCAAAAATGATTTTTTTCCTCTGTACCGTA
Source organism: Leucoptera coffeella (assembly GCA_030578115.1). NCBI lineage: Eukaryota > Metazoa > Arthropoda > Insecta > Lepidoptera > Lyonetiidae > Leucoptera > Leucoptera coffeella. The sequence goes on from JAMBLF010001505.1 coordinate 56,997, forward strand.
TTTCTCAGTATCTTACCAGTTGTGAGAAAGCGACAGCGGAGACTCCGGCCTCAAACTCCGCCATGCCAAACACGTGCAGGGTCTGCAGAGTGTCGGTGCTCCAGATGCGCACGTGGGCCTGCGCCCTTCGGCCCCTCCCTGCGCGCTGCCCACTAGCCACCAGCTCTCGGGACGGGTGGAGTTCCATACTGCAGGAATAAATGTCGAATGTATAGCGTATAGTAGAATAATAAAACATACATAAATTACACACGTGAATTAACGTCTGTACATAGTCTATGTATGGTCTCTGCCACAGAATTGTCTTTGCTTTGGGGCTTTAGTTAAGTCTACGTTTCGAAATAAAATGTTATTGGTTTTTAACTAATTTGAATTCCTTAATTATCCCTCACAAATGATAAGAGTGAATCTATTAAATTTGTAAGTAAAAATAAAACATATAAGTACCATTGAATATCCTCCGTGTGTCCCGTGTAGTGCCTCTGGGAGTCCTCTTCTCTGTCGTACATGATGGCCACGGCGGCCACGTAGTAGAGCAGCTCTCCCGTTGGCAACACCCAGAAGTTGCGTCGGGTGTCACTACCTCTATATCCATAACTGAAGAAACGAGATAGGTTAATAGGCATGTTGACAACAAGTGAATTTCATTGAAATATTTTGTGTGTATATTATTACAAAATTCCTAATTCTAAAACTCTGATTCTTTTCATAATTAAAACCAAGATTAATATAATAATCGATAAAATAAAACCGCTAAATACGGCAATCCGCCATGACATGTTGAACGCCAATCAGAGCGCATGACGTCACGTCAGAGTTCTTTCTCTTTGTTTACATTTGTATTACTACACACTCGCTCGCTTTTTTAATTAATTACGCCGCTAATGTTTTATTAACTTACATTTCTTTTGTGTAAATTGATAACGCTAAATTGAGTCATGGAAAAAGGATTTACAAAAGCTTCAAGCGCAAATTTACCAAGAATCGACTTGATAATGCTAGGAACGTTTCTGGCATCAAACAAAGACTGTTCAGCAGAATTTAGAAATGTTAAAACTTCCATGTAAGTTTTGTGTATTAACCAGTTAATTAACTATTTAAACCATAAAAATAATTCGTTGAAAGCATAGCTATTGTACCTATTTCAGTATAACATTCAATATTATAACAATATAACATTGAAAATGTAATAAAATACCTTTTTAATAGCTCATTCATTGAGGATTTGATTTAAATAAGTAACAGTGAGTAAGAGAATCATATCCTCCAAAAATTTTGTAGGTAGGTATATCAATGTTTACTTCTTCCCATAAAATTAGCTTATAATGAATTTAGTCAACAAAATTCTACAAAATAAGAAAGGAAATATTTACGTCAAAGTGATCTTCACAAAAATAAAGCTGTGCAGTGGGTAATAATCCTTCCAAATCACGTCTTGCAAGTTTAAGCCACTTCTTTCTTAATTTCTTATCGAAAGGAACGAAAATAAATAACTTCTCAGAAGTTTTTATGGACGTATTAGTACACAGAGGGACGGAACACCACCTATATGCTTTCGAAGTCATGTTTTAATGTAAAAACTAGTAAAATGTTCAAATTAAATATGAATTAGATAATGTTTACATACACCGAATGTTCCTTGTACTCTAAAGTGACGTGTGCAAGCGACGCCATGACACTTTGACGCGTTTTGGTGCAAATTTTAAATTTATGAATCAAAAATCATTTTTTAGGTACTAAACATTAATTTTCCGCAGAAATATTATGTTTATTATAATCCGTATATATTTCCGAATATTATAGAACAGTTTCTCAAAATTTGTCAACATGCCTATTGTAATAGGCATACACGTTAATGTACGTCAAATCACGATCACAATCCCTCAAGATACGTTGCATTTTACCTGTTTAAAGGCAAATACGTTAGAAGTTTTGGGCGTGATGTGTATGTAGGTTGTACCATAGAGGTTTTTCACTAGGCTCAATTGAGTTGAGACACCAATATTCCAAAAAACTTCATAAACTCTCATTTCCTTAATCATTAATTATTGCTTGTAAATGGCGACATGGCTTTCCACCTGTCACATTGAGTACTGACTATCAGGTCAACACGTGGGTTCAAGGTGTCCATAGAATAACTACCTTTGCAATTGCGGAGAAGGAAACCTGAACCTCTGACTACCCCGCAAGGGTTAATGGTCGTGAATGTGTTTGTCTTTTTCCTTAATCATGAGTCCAAAATCAGACCTGGAATAGATCGGACTATAACTTTACAGCATATGCATTGTATAACTTACACCCATTCTAACTGCATCTTCTTTTCTGGCGGAGTGTTATCGATCGGTGGATGATGGATGGGCGGGTAGAAGGTGCGACGCAGCCCTCGAATGGTGATGCGTACTGGCTCCTCCTTCAAAACTTCTAGCAGAGTGTAGTCTAAGGAAAAGGAAAAAATAACGGTTAAGATGACATAAAACACTCATACAAACAAATTAAGTAAATCTAAAAAAAAAAATTAAACAAATTAAATTAATCTGGACTGAACAATAGAAAATTTTCCATAGAAACGAACCCAGAAAGCATTTCTATTGGCCCTAGGAGGCGGTCGCCCAGGACGACGGCGAAAAGCGGCGCAGCTGTCTGCGCACAAACGAACATTTTGTACATATTGTTTATATTTTTATATGTTTTTGTGATATTTTAAGGTGTAAGTGTTTATATGTTGATCATGTGGTGCTTGGACTATTTAAGGTAATTTTTTATAACTGCATATTGTAAATATATGATTGTATGAGTAGCCTGCCATCCGGGGATGCGTCGTCGCAGGGGCTTTTGGCATCATCGCGTTTGATTTGCCCTCAATGCGGACCACCACGCTCTTTCAAGGGCACCAGGGGTCTCAATATTCATCATTCGAAATGCCACAAAAATGTTGTATTTTTATCACAACCGGTTGTGAACGACATCGGTGTCGGGACCTCCGGGGCACTCTGGACTAGAGTGGCGCATTGGAAGGCCAATGTGCCCGTGGCCAAGAGAGTTCCTCGGGGGGCCCGCATCTCTGTGGCGAGATCCCTGGCTGCCATTGTGGGGAACGTGGTCGGTTTCAATAATGTTGAATGTTTGGCTTTGTTTATAAAATTTTAGGCACAGGGGAGGGGTTAGACACAGTTTCGGCACCTAACAACTCTTTCACACAAAAAATTAAAAATATATGTAAAAATTTCCATTCAGAAAAATTTCAAATTGAAAGAAACAATTTAAAAAGGAACAATAGCAAAAATTATTTACTCAACAAAGTTACTGAGAAAATAGGAGCTGGCGATGTGAAAGGTGCGGCTCAACTCCTATTCTCAAGTGATGCCATTGCACCTGATTGCCCTCGGACCTTGGAGGCGTTGGAGTCGAAGCACCCGGCCGGGGCTGCCTGTACGGCGCCACCTCCGGGGGGCGCGGTGACTCCTGCGCTGACCGCCTCGGTGGATGATGTGTTGGCCGCGATAATGTCCTTCAAGAGTGGATCAGCTGGGGGTTTGGACGGCTTGACACCACAGCATCTGAAGGATTTGGTGGGGGGGACTGTAGGTGATGCTGGAAGGGCCCTCTTGGAGGAATTAACGCGGCTCGTGAATCTGATGCTTGCAGGGAGTGTGTGCAAGGATGTTCGAGAGGTTTTGTTCGGCGCCAATTTGTGCGCCCTAAGGAAGAAAGATGGCGGCATCAGGCCAATTGCCGTGGGGAGCACTCTTCGTCGTTTGGTGTCCAAAATCAGTTGCAGAAAGGTCTCAACGGAACTTTCACAGTTGTTTGCGCCGGTCCAGCTGGGTTTTGGGACCAAAGGCGGATGTGAGGCGGCTGTCCACGCGGCTAGGTCTTTTGTCGCGGCCGGGGCGGGCGAGGTCTTGCTTAAGGTTGACGTGAAGAACGCTTTTAACTCCGTCGATAGGACCGCCTTGTTGACTGAAATTCATAACAAATTACCAGCTTTATATCCGTATCTTCATCAAAGCTATAGCAGTCCATCAGCTTTGATGTACAAACAAAACCATCTTCTATCGAGTATGGGCTGCCAGCAAGGTGATCCTCTTGGGCCAGCCATTTTTAGTTTGGCAATTCATCCACACATTCAAAATTTAAAATCAAAACTGAACATTTGGTATTTGGATGATGGAACCTTGGGAGGAGATGCAGAAACCGTTATTCAAGATTTGATATATATTATTTCAAAATTTCAATCAATCGGTTTAGAGCTCAATTTTTCTAAATGTGAAATTTATTTAGACAACACTTTAAGTTTTAATAAAAAACAAGAAATATTAGCTAAATTTGAAAATGTGACACCGGGCATTAAAGTAATAGATGACGGTTCTCTTTTCCTCCTAGGGGCTCCAATCAATGACGCTTCCATAGAATAATTCATTTCCAACGTCGTTACAAAATTTAAAGAAACATCTCATCTTTTAGGCAACATGAATCCTCATTTAGCATATGTCATTATCAAATATTGTTTATTTGTTCCAAAATTTATTTATTACTTAAGATGCACTAACCTTTGGAAACACCCATCTCATTTAGCTCAATTGGATAATTTAATTAGGCAAACATTGTGCGAAATTCTGAATTGTCCAATTGAGGATCATTCTTGGATTCAAGCCTCCTTACCTATTAGATTTGGAGGTTTAGGCATACGTAGTGCATCAAGTGTGGCTTTGCCAGCTTTTTTGTCTTCTTCACATAGTGTGGCCAACTTGTTTGCTCAAATTTTGAGTAATTCTACCGGAGCATCGGGGGTCGCTGAGGTGGAAGAAGCCAAAAAAGTCTGGCTTAGAATGGCTGGTGATGGGTCTGGTTTGCCCGACTCTTTCGTTTCGCAGCGTCAATGGGATGACGCTCTCTGTAGGCAGGTTCATACAAACCTACTTAATTCTGCTCTTTTGCCTACAGAGAGAGCCCGCTTGTTGGCGGTCGCTGAACCGGAGTCAGGGCACTGGTTAAAAGCGTGTCCTTCTGTTCACACGGGCACTCTTCTTGACAGGACGTCGTTCTCTGTATGCGTGGGGTTGCGGTTAGGCGCCAGGATCTATGTGCCACATCACTGTCGTTGTGGGAAGTGGGTGGATCAGCTGGGATACCACGGGCTATCGTGCCAGAAGAGCGCCGGGCGCCTCCCTCGGCATGCTGGGTTGAATGATGTCATCCGCCGGGCTCTTGCTACCATAAGCGTTCCAGCGGTTCTGGAGCCGGTGGGCATCCTCAGGGATGATGGCAAGAGGCCTGATGGGATGACATTGGTTCCTTGGAAGGATGGGAGGGCGTTGGTTTGGGATGCCACCTGCGTCGATACTCTGGCGCCTTCTCATCTTTCCGGTTCGGCTACGAGGGCGGGTGACGCGGCTTCGGGTGCGGAGGCGTTGAAGCAGCGAAAGTACAGCGGTGTTACTTCTGAGTATCACTTTGTACCTTTTGCTGTGGAGACCCTGGGCCCGTGGGGTCCGAGTACGAAGTCTTTTGTAAAGGAGGTCGCTTCCCGCTTGGTGGAGGCCAGCGGGGACTCAAGGGCCGGTGCGTATTTCGCCCAGCGCATCAGCATAGCTGTGCAACGGGGAAATGCCACCAGCCTTCTTGGGACACTTCCTGCCACTGCCAGTGATTTGGCAGATATATTTTATTTGTAAATATATTTAGCTTTAAGATTTTATTTTATATTTATCAGTTTATTTTCAACTTTATTTATCTAGATATTATTTTGATTTATTACCTCTTGTAAATAAAATGATTTTATTATAAAAAAATATAATGAATTCAATAATTATATGTCGTATTAAGTGACGTCTTCAACTTATGAGTTGCATATTAAATTCTTCAATTAAGTTGGTTATGATTAATAACTATCGGGATTTATCGCGTATGTTTTTGTATAATAAAGTTACCTTTATTAACTTACGCGATAAGTCCCGTTAGTTATTAACCATGAGTAAAAATCGCGAATCACTTAAAAGTAATTAATTAAAGTAATTAATTTAAGTAGGTTGTCTTTAATGGCATTGATGCAAAATCAAAACTGTGAAAAAGAAGTAAAATATAATTAATAAGTAATTACAATATAAACTCATCGCTGTGGTTGTGGGGCACGTGTTGACGAGTTTGGCCACCACGGGTTGTCTTGCCAGCGAAGCGCTGGTCGTCTGTCTCGACACTCAGCATTAAATGATATTATTCGTCGGGCCCTTGTCACCGCTCGTGTGCCGGCGGTGCTTGAGCCGTGTGGCTTGGCACGTGAGGATGGCAAGAGACCTGATGGAATGTCTTTGATGCCTTGGAAGAATGGCAGGGCACTTGTTTGGGACGCCACGTGCGTCGACACTTTGGCGCCCTGCTAATTGTCCAAGTCTGAGGTCGAGGCGGGAGCTGCGGCGGCACTGGCTGAGAGTTTCAAGCGGCGAAAATATGGAAATTTAGTCAATTACTACTTTTTCGTTCCTTTCGCTGTTGAAACTCTTGGGACGTGGAGAGGCAAGGCACGACGTTTCGTAAAGGAGGTGTCTGTTCGCCTCTCCTAGGCCTGTGGTGATCCAAAGGCTGGCACTTACCTCGGCCAACGCATTAGTTTGGCTATTCAGAAAGGTAATGTTGCCAGTTTGTTGGGGACCGTGCCTTTCTCTGACAGCGATGAGCTGAAGGTTTTTTTAGAAAGTTTTATTTTATTTGTTTTCTTTTTTTTATTGTAAATAATAGTTTTATTTTCAATATAAACTTATTTATACGTTTTTAACAAAACGAATTGTGAACAAGATTTCACTAGTGATTAGAGGTGATAGACATTGGCGCATCAACCACATGGCACAAGTCAGTCAGCACAGTCAGCTATTTTTATCGAATAGTCATGACAAGTCAGTCAGCAAATTATATCTACGAGTCAAAGAGTGAGATTGGCCTTACCTGAATTCCGTACTATTTCTCCTTCAGGAGCATAGAGGACCCTGGGCCTGCTCTTGCTGCGCGCCCGGCGACCTCTCATCTCTTCTCCCACGGGAACAGCCGCCACATTGCCTCGAGATCTCGATCTGAGTATCAGATAAATCAGATGACATAATTTGCTAAATACCAGATAATCATTATTCAATTACGTACGTTTTTGTAATTACCACATGCCTTATTTCCTTAACAAAACAATAAGATATGAGTTTAAAGAAATCTTTGTTTCTTAGGTAAATTATGTACTATGTGAGACCGGGTCATATACGCCACGCTACGCGAATATAACCCCATGATTACCGGTTCCAATGTTTCCGAAAGCCTAAAATAAAGGTGATCAGATATCTTTATTAATTTATAGTGATATGACCTGTTCTCATATAGTAAATAAAATGAGTATAAATCGCGAGTGTAAAAATAACTACATATAGATAAATTATGTTTAATGAAGGTAAAATCAATATCATCTACTTCAATGTACTCATAATACCAAATGATACATATTCGAAGCTATTGATATTAACAAATTAAGTATGTTCACCTTCTCATAGGAGACTCCACTGGCAACGTGGGTGCGCTGACCCCAGGGCTGAGGGCTGGCGGCACCAACACCGTCCCGAGGTAAAAGGTCTCCACGTCCGAGAATTCATTCCTCAGTTGCGAGAAGCTTCTCACCTTGCGGAAACAGAGACACATTTCATAGGTATTACCTGAATATCTACTACTACTGAACACTACTGAATACCTAACTCTCTTTCAGTACAATAAAAAAAGAGATTTTATTTTATTAAAATTAATCATAAAATAATTACTTATTTCATAATTTGCATATAAAAGAAAGCAATTCAAATCTTAAAATGCAACAAAGAAACCAAAACGTGACAAAACAATATCAATAAATTGTGCAAGGTTCCACCAGGCTCCAACTACTCAGTCAGGATTAAATTCCGCACAACTTTTGCGCATAATTGTATTTGTACCTCTTGTCCAGTGATGGTGTACATTCTCTTGGCTCCGCTCATCTTCAGCACCTGCCCAAGATCTTCTAAGACTTCCTCAAAGGGCTGCGTCGTGCGGAGGTTTAACAGCACTCGACACTGTGAATATTAATATTTTGAACTTTCCGGTTCCCGACATATGCTGAGTCTGGGCCCTTTCACGACAGCAATACAGCGCGCCCAACAATTACTGTTTTCAATTTTCAATTCGTATGTGTTTGTACCAATTTTTGTAATGTGTGTTGTAGTGTTGTGTTTGTGAATAAACGTTTTTCTATTCTATTCTATTTTAAATCTTGTAGAAATTATATGTCTTGCTATCTAGCCATGATAATAATTTTCTTTAACTACTAATTATTTGAATTTACGCGTCTAGTGTGTCAAGGTTAAGAACCTCTGTTCAAAATACCAAGATTGAATGCGCTTAATCTTAAAAAAAAAGTAAGTTAAGTTTAGGACAAGAAGTTTGGCAAGAGGCTTGCACCAATCTTCGATTAAGTAGCGAAATTGCTGTGACCGCCCCTCAGCCCTTGAGCTAGCACTTAAATTCTTTTTACTGCGCAAATTGCTGGACAAAATGAATTCGTAATATTCCTAACAGCAGTTTCATGACCAATAACAATTAACTTAAAACACAGTGTTTCGTACTTCTTAGTATTTTATACAACTTTTCACATGCATTTGCGGCGTGTTTGTTTCAGCGTATTTATTTGTATTAAGATTCTTGGAGAAAAAAAATAACTAAAAAAACTAACTAAAGTATATACATAACCAAAGCATTAAAACCTAAACTACCTATAAGCAGTTGTTAAAATAATTTTCTAAAGTAACGACCGAATAAATCAACAGTAAAAAATATTTTGTACATTGTTTAAGAGGTTGATGCGCATCTGACCTAGGTATGAGTACCTGTATTGAGTGATCCATGTTGTTGATGATCCGGATGACCCTCCCAGAGGAGGGCTTGCCTCCCCCTGGCGGCGGGGCGTCTGACTCCACCACCGACTGCTTCCTGGAGCCAGCCCTGACCCAGCCGGTGGCCGTGCTGGGGCCGCCACCGCCGTACCACATGCCGTTCTTCTTGCCGTAACTAGCGGCCTGCGAATAGAATTAATAAGATGAATGAAATATAATCCTTTTATTAAATATAAGGATCGTAAAATCACTTGTTGAAAGTAAAATAAATGATTTTGTTTATAAAATTAATCGGTCTTTAGAATAAACTAAATATTCCTAGGAATTAATTTTCATAGAATTAAACTACATATTTGCATTTCGCATATTTGCATATGCAAAGAAGAAATGGCAAGATACTGCAGACAATTGTAAACAATATATTTAATTAGAACCATTAGAACATGATCCACACCACAACTCAAATTCAACAAATAGTGTTGTACAAACTTAATTATGCTCTAACTTAATTATCAAGAGTCCTTATAAGAACCTTTTGAAGTAAAGGATAGAACTTTATTTTATTTAATTCAAAAAGATCGCTCTACTTCGAAAAGCTGAAACGATTAACAAATATACAGTGTAAATTTAAAACGTTAACACCATTAACACAGAAATTATTGGTAGTAGAATTTCATAATGATACATTTATAAACTCACAATTAATATTTGGGTACACCTATTATAGTAGAACTTTTGAAGTAATAATTTTATATTGCATAACCACTAATAGCATAAACCTCTTTTCGCAGAATATCGTTTGGCATTAACTCATTTAGCATACATTGAAACCCATAATTCTGTAAGTCAGAATTATCTGTACGCATAATTTTGGTATCCATAATAATCACAATGTATAATCATCACATCGCAGAAAGTTCAAAACCAGATTCATCTTTTGGCATATATTTCTTATCCATAACCATATGTGGGTACCTTAAAGCAATAGGAGCTAATATAAGATTAGTATAATTTTATTTTCTGATTAATTTAATTGTTTTTTTTTTTTAGTAATTGTAATAAATAAAAGTTGATTTAATGATAATTATTTGGTTTTTATATCCTTGCCCATGAGAGCATGTTCGTTTCTGGCACTCGCCGGCCGCTGCCGCGGCACGCTCGCTTCGCTCGCTCGGCTCCTGCATAAGAGGTCACAGTTCTAACCTAACCTAACCTACGCATTTTTAAAGAAGAAAGTAACCCAATGTATATTATTCTAATTGAAATTCTATGATCTTCATAGTATGCCAAATAATCTGTACTCTAAATGAACGTTATGCTAAATGATATTATACAAAATTTTAACTATGCCAAAGGTAAATATGCCAATAAAAATTCTACTATCTTAAATGTATGCCATTCTAAATTCGGTCATAAGCACATTATGCCTAAAAATATTTATGTCAAATATTTTTTATGCCTAATAAATGATCGACTAAAGAAGTTTCTGCGAAGTCAGTTATCCCAAATAGGTTTCGGAGTATCAAGTGTCTACCAAATAGACCGCACCCTTAATATTTTTGTCTATTAAGGAAAATATTTATTGCGAAATCGGTGTCAGGGGCATATTCAACTGCAGGCCACTTACAACCGGAAACTATCGATAAGACTGCGCTTCAATCATCCCTAATGCACTGCTGGGGCTATTCTCAATATTTATTTCACTTACTAACCAGTGGTTAGAGCTGTAACTTTACATGATAAGCTTTTACAGTGTGGGCGTAACAAGATTAAATTTATTTTCAATAATGAATATGAATCCGCCCCAACGTCAAAGGTGAAACTTATTACTAACAAATTTATTCATGTTTCCAATATGAGTCACGTCTATTACAAAACTATTAATCTATGCATTATTTCTGATGTTACACGCTGAGCTATGGTAAACAGGGTGCGCTGCATGGCAAGGTCATATTCCACCAAATTGCCCAAGTCTTAGCCAAACAGGTCAGGCAAACAAGCGAAGTAATCAAAGCTGCTACGGATTTTCAGAGAATTATTAGACGCTGAATGACCCCAAAATCACCAGCTTAAAGGCAAAAAGTATTAGGTATTTCACTAATTACGCTATTTGGGACATCTCAAAAAGGGAAAAAGATCGGGAGATATGTGTAAATAAATTGTAAGGTTGCTGCGGGTGTATTATGGATAAGAAAATGATTTGCAGGAATTCATCTATACAAAAACGAGAGTGATGTGTATCTTTGAATTACTTAACTGTAATTGACGGGCGGGACAGGTAATATTATTACATTGTTAAAACTATAATTAAGGTCAGTTTTCATAAAGGCGAGACTGTTGTGCTAATGTATGTCGGTATTGTATTTTTTATGAATAATAGCATAAATGACTAAGCAAAAGTAAATAGTGTCATTTAACAGTTGATATGGGAATATTAGGGTATTCATAGCGTTTAGTTGTTTATTACTCTAAACTAACACTAATGCTTGTTGTGTTTAAACTAATTTTAGAACTACGGTAAAAGTCTTAACTTGAATTGCCTAAAAAAGTCTAATGGTTTTCTTTTCAAGATAACAATCTGCCAAAAATCTTTTTAAATTGTTATAATTAAACGTTTAACTTTAAGCTGAGTATTTGAGGAAATATTATGACTTTATCATTTAGATCTAACTTAGTAACACGAACCCAAATATTATACCATCTAAAAACTATTTCCTTACGCGATACCAATCGTTCAATTGAATAATAAGTAGTCAACTAGTGTTATCGCAGTAAATACGTGAAAAAAATGAGGTCATACGAAATGGGGGTAGAAAAATGTACAACTATTTACCAGGAGTAAGAAAACATGCACAGTTTGTGGAAATTCCTTTCTTGTTAGGTATTGTCATGCTATGTTGATAAACTTTATTGCTCTACGGTCTTTGTGGATTATGTATACACATATGCATAACACACTTTTTAAAATGTCCGCTCGCTCAAACGTTTTGAGGAGGTAGGATAAGCGATTAAAGTAAAGCAAATAAATTAAAAAAAGTGTAAATACCCAAAATACAAATTTTATTATTTTAGCGCTTTCACTACAATTTTCATATTACGATATTAATGTCAATTCTAGACATAAAAGACTTGCAAATCATAGAAATGAATAAAATTCACAGTGTATTGAATAGACCCTGGTATGAACGCGAATGTAATAACAATCATCTATTTATGCTTATTCCTTGCTACAGATTTGAACTCGAAACGGAGTTTGTAGGCAATAAATGTACCCATCGATCAAGTTATTGTGTATGGAAATTCTCTAATGTATCCCGCCCCTAAAAGGCCTTGAAATAAGTAAACAAAGCAACCATCAAAGCAACATGAACACTTCGACTGACTCACCCTCATTGTGACCCTGAGATCTTCTGCGCTTTTCGCGTAGTAGCGTATTTTAATGTGCGGTATGATTGCGGAAAATTAACACCTCTTCCAATTTAAGGATATCTTTAATTTGATTGAACGAATATATTATACAATTACAACTATGTAATGATTACTATAGATATTAGGAGAAATTAGCAATATACTTATATTTTATAGTGGAATTATCAACTTGTTTATTACACAAATTAAAGTATTTAACACGCATAGATGTCCTATATGTGTGTTTGTATATTAAACATGTTTAACGCGAAGAAAACGTCCTATCAAGTCGAAAAGAGATAACAAGAGTTTAATTTGTATTCTTTGTCACCCTCTATTTAACTGTTTAACATATCGGTTACAATTAGTTTGCAGGAAAGAGATGTGCGATACGATGGGCGTTGATATTAATTATTTGACGAACTTCTGTAAAACAGTTAAAAGCAAAAAGTAATGTATTTGTACAGGTATGCGTATTAATATTCGTACTGGAGTACAGGTGAAATATAATGAACTTTGTTACTAGCAATTACTTATAAACTTCTCCAAGTATACGAAGTCATGTTATGTTTAGTTTGATCAATTAAAAAGCTATTGCAGTAATAAGAAACAAAGGGATATTAATTAATAATTCAGACAAGATCAATTGCAAATTATAAGTCATGCATTAAAAAATACGTTATAATTTAATGCCTACGTTAGGAGACCTACGATTACAAACTATATTCACAAGTATCTTTAATAAAAGTTAAATTTATTTCAACAATTTTGATTGTTTACTTCTATGAAGACCACTAATGTAAAACAAACTATGCTCGTAGATGCTAACACCAAACTACGATTTCTACTCTTTCTCGGCTACACAATCAAAAACACATTAGCTGGTGTAGTTCGAACTTTTTGGTTGTTTAACCGTGATTTTCGGGGTTCTAATAACGTTTTTAACAAGCGAATAGCACGGCTATTGAGCAAGAACTGACCACTCGTAAGCACTTCACACGAAAATGGTTTGATGGCGTTGCGATTGAGCCAATGTCCTTGGCCCCAGAGGGAGCGGTTGATCAAGGACGACCCTCCTTAGTGGCCATTTACACGTGCTTAGATTTGTAATCGACACTTTTACGAGTCTACGAACCACTGTTTTTTATGACACCGGCTATTTGACGTGTTTATTGACTGTCATTTCACAATTAGTAACCCATGGTTCTCAGATTCATTCAAGTTGGAACATCCATCCGTTCTGAATATTTTCAGTTATTTGAGTAATAGTTGTGACTACTGGTTTAACAGATGATATAATTAGTAAAAGAAGTATAATTAAAAAATAAATAAATAATAAACTTAATTAAATAATTAAGAACTTGTTTTGATTTTTGTGTTCATGCCTGCCACCTATTAGATGTGATTAAAGAGAAGATTGGGGTATACAATGCAATGCAATTTTTCATTATTGTAAGATGATTTTGTGATTTTAGTGAGATTTCAGTAAAGGAATTTTACTCATACATACGGCGTCACTCGTCACTGTTTGGTTACAATCATGGCAGTGATCATTAAGTGGCCGTGATTAAGGCATTTGTCTACTTTGAGAAAAAAAGTGAAATCTTCAATTAAATAAGTAATTCGACAATACAATTGTTTTTACATTGTATTTAAATTGTAAGTGGATGAAAACTGTAATGTATTGCGAATTAATACGCTACGGATGTAATAAAAAGTTGCCTATACTACGGAAAACACAGCTCCACTCTATACTACGCGAGGTCACATATCAAATAGCTGCATAATAAGTTGAATGCGGCGTTCGCTACGGTTAATGTTACGTGTTTGAAAATCGACTTGTCATTTTATAAGACATTGGGTTAGTAATGGTTTGAAGGCATGTGACTAACTAACCTGTTGTATGCTTTTTGAAAATCAATGGAATGCGTCTAATGGGAATAGTTGTTTAAACTAATGAAAGTATTGCAATTCTTTTTAAAATATTTTATGTAACTTAAAGAATAATTTTAACCAATCATGTGTCAAAACTGTTTTTTATACTTGTATCTACATTTAAACATTAAAGCATCAAATAAAGAAGTTGCTTATGGTACTTGCGAGAAAAAAAATAGGTGTGATAACTAAATAAATACGGTTCATCTTATTTTTTCTAAATTATATTATTTGTAAAATTATTGCATTGATTCCTATTTCAATGAAATATCTACATGGAAGATTATTTTTTATTTATTCAGGGATGAATGTCCTTGATTCAAATGTCAATAGTTTATAGGCATGATACTCACGGGAGGCTCTGGCACCGACAGAGGCAGAGATACGATAACAAAAGGCGTGTCTTCGTCGCTGTCCAACATGGAGCTGTCACTGTTCAGCCACAGGTTTCGCCGCGGCACCCACAGTTTGGATGCTTAAGAGTCTCAAGTACCAACTTTGCACTGTCTTTGTAAGATGACGTTCAATGTGTCATTTCACACTGTTTTTAAGTGACGTTTGATATGTCAAATGGTTTTATTTCTTTAGCAACTTGTAAGGTAAAGATTAAAGTTGAAAAACTAAGCTAAGTTTAAAAAATGTAATATTATTATTTTGGTAGTTGTGAAATAAATTAAATAATCCTATATATCCTTGCTCACTTTCCCTGTTAAAATTATTTAACATAAGCATTTCGATGTTTACCCTTTCAAAGTATGACCATTGTCAAACATTACTACGGTTTGTGGTTACTTCAAAAAGACCAAATATCATATTATCTATCGAATATTACTCTTTGTATGTCCATTACAATTTACAATTAGTCTTACAACATTGCTTAACTATGTGATTCAATTCTTTTAAATTAATAGAAACCGCATATCATCAGATACACTAAACGTTAAATTATTATTATAAACTATCCTGAGTATTGATTAATTAATACTATGGTATTAAATAATACTCAGCATATACTATGGCACCTTCTTGCCAGGATTCGAACTAAGGACCCAAGCATAAGAGGGTGTTAATATGCGGTTAATATTTGACCGGCGCCAAGTTCAAGTGGTGGCAAGGAGGCCACGTGACCGCGTTCGTGTCTCGGTGCAGTAAGCATTTGCATACGGCGATAGCAGGCACGGCTGGTGACGTGGGGCCGCCCGCCCGCACAGGGACACTGACCGCACTTCCAACACACCACTATACATAATGCCCATGATCCTTTATGGGGTAGGCAGATTGATGAAGGATGGTTAAATGTTACATGGGACGGCGTTAAATTTAAGTAAAATAAAATATTCTTACGTTGTTGTGGATCAAGTGTAAAATAGGTCAATTTTATATTGATTGATAAATGAATAAGTAGTAAGAGCAAAATCATCAGATTTATCCTCTTGTTTCAGAAAAAGTACCTACTTTAATACTTCTAAATAATAAATCTTTTAACTATTTCTATGAGTACAATCTTTTTACTACTTCTATGAGTATCATTCACCAAGAAGGTATTATTGCATTCCTTAATTTAAAGGAACGATAAGAACTTATTTCAGAAATGAAGGCAGATAATAAATATTGATTATATATTAATGAATAATATTCAATGGATTGCATCCGATTAAATAAAACATGGTTACGACAATAGTTGTAAATGTGAACGAGTTATCAAGGAAAGGACTACGGTTTACGGTGTCAGAACAAGGCATTCGTACTAACCAAGTTTAGTTTCTATATAAGGGTTAAAAAGAACATCAACATTCAAAATTCTTTACATTTTGACACATAATACAATTCAATGACTGGCGAGAAATAAGATTTTTTTTAAATTGTTTTAAAAAGTAAAATCACAAGACCTTTTATATAAGCTATCTCTTGGGATTTGCTACCAGTCTCGTTTAGTCCTATTAAATTTTTAAAAAGCATGCATTAATTGACTATAACCTATAGTAATACGACAATGGCCACTCATTGTTTACCCCGAAAAGGATAACAGTCGGCACGATTATGTTCTGTAATTTAGAAGTATGTCAACCTTGCTTAATAAAGTTAATTAAACTCATTACATACATACTTTTAGCAAGGAAATTAAGGATTAGAACCATCAATCATCTTAACCACTCTTAACCACTGGTGTTTTCACGTCAAAATCTTTACTAAAATAGCTTAAAGGTTTTTTGTCTAATTACCGCCACAACTAGGGCACTGGCTGTTTATAAATATTTCCCGGCGTGTCAACAAGCAAGATTATTAAGATTATTCGACACGGCAAGTGTTGCCAACTTCATGTCACGAAACCTTTGCGAAACTTCAATTCTTGGAACACGAGATGTTTTTTTCTATAGGGCTTGGTTTTATTATTATTTAAG
>JAMBLF010001506.1:0-76949 GCA_030578115.1 Leucoptera coffeella
TGATATTATGACCGAACCGCAAAAGTGCAAATCAGTTGTACCAATGGAGTGCTAAATACTCTACATACTTTAATACACATTTGTTTGTTTTTTTTTCATATACAAATTTTGTTTTTTTCGCTATATAAGTAATATTACCCAAGACGAATAAGCATTTTAACAGAAGCATAACTGGCTGGTGACATTTGTTTGTGTAATCCAGGGTATAACCTAAACTGACTGAATATGAAATATCGGTGGCATGTTGCTTCCCCATCGCTCAATAAATCGGTAACATAGAGCAATGTAAAATTAATGTTATGTACAAGCGATTGCATTCAAATGTACAATATTATTCATTATAATAAGCATGACGAGTGGTAACCCTTTAGGCGTAGTCAGAGCCTTAACTAACCATTGATACTCAACGTGATACGTGGTAAAGTCCACGTCTGTTCATAGAAATTCAATTGCAAATAGACAATACAAATTGCAATTACTTATTGCCCCAGAGAGATAGTTAATTAATTAAAATTACAGCTTATATTACGAATTTTATATTTCAACGTAATTTGAATCATGTTTCACAGGTAATTAGCTAGCATTTTATAATAGAAGAGTAAAAGCAACGACGCTTACACAGTACGTACAGTAAAAGCTATCACTTAAAAATAGACGAAAGTCAATAGCGTAGTAAGTGGACGGCGAAGGAGCGAAATAGGGCGTGAGTAAGTTATCTATACACGGGTAATTATAGATATCTGAATGTTTTCTCATCGCAGGTCAAACTGCATCGCATCTCCTTTGCTGACCTTTGCGGAAAGAACGTAGGTATTTCTTATTTACGAGGTAATCACAAAAGAGTATAGTTCCTAACCGTTCTCTACATAACAACGTAAATATCAGTTGTAACACAATAGGAACACACGCCGTGCCACGAATAACAATTAACACCGTGGCGGACGTCCGAATAAACACGATCTAGACTATGGACTAGTATAAATTGGTCAAAATTTGACCTTCGAAGATCACAAGGATGGTACTCACTCTTCGGAGTGCTCCGAGACATTGTCCTTATCTTTGTGCGCCTGGCCCGAGCTGCAGGAGTTGCCCATGGTTCACGGGACTTTCCTTCACGTTCAGCACATCACAACACAATTTGATATCCGATTATCAAGCACACGCGACGAAAATAAGCGGCGCGGCTCGCGGCATGCCGTGGGCGCGATCGTAGCTAAAATTAAATGGAGAGACGCCCGCCCGCCAACAACCTCACTCGGCGAATAATCGATTCGCGCCATTTCCCCCCCGCGCCGCCATCTTCGCCGCGTCCTGCTCCAGTGACGCTTGGCGGGGAGCTTTTCCGATTTGATTGACAGATGACTCGGTTCCACGCCACGCCTCCTAATAAATAAATAAAAGACTCCTTTTACGGTTTGGTACTGTTTTTAATTTTGGGGTTGATAAACTATACATTTATGACATTTATCGTCAGGAAAATGTGGAGAAAATGTTTGGAATTATAAGCCTCGTAGTATTCTTTGTAATATGATAAGAGGTTGAGAAGATCTGTTTCAGGAATGGATGGATGGATTTGGAATACAATAACTTCTATATTATTAATCGTTTTTTTGCAACACGCTGGTATAGTATTATATTATCTGTGACGCTGAGAAGAAAGGGTCTTAGTTTCACAGTATTTAATTTATAAGGGAAACCTAAAAATTCTAAGAATTAAACTAAAAATAACTGCAACAAAAAAAAGTTTAAATATATGAAAATATTAACGAATGATAATAAAGCATAAATAAGAATTAACTACACCTCTACAAGGAAAAGGCCGTAACATAAATATAAAGTGAATGAGTAGAGATCCCGCCACATAAGGTGGCAGTAGCCAAACTTGGAACTAAATTTGACGTTACCGCCATTGCGTGTTATTTTGTATGAAAGGTAAATTTAGTATTACCAGCGTTGTGTTTTTTGCCCACTCTTTGTAATTTTTATGTTTGTTAAGGGTGATTATAATAAATTGATTTCCGGAGTTTCTTGTTAGTTCTTCTCCAAGCTAGGGTCTCCGCTGATCTAACCTCGGTAAAAAATATGTAAAGACAATGCTCAGTGCCATGTTTGAAATAATAGTTTTAAGAGATTCGCGATTTATACTCATGATATAAGATATAAGGGTGTGTATAAGATTGATTGCAGCTGTGGGAAATCCTACGTCGAACACACTAAACGGTCTATTGCGGACAGAGTGAAGGAACACATAATATATGTAATATATAATAAGAAGGATAAGTCCCGTTAATTATTAATCATGTTTGAAATAGTTTAATAAACATATTTTGACTTTGATATATTAATTTGTTTTATTTGAGTTTATAGCTCTGCAACCAAAGACCGTTACAAATGAAACCTATAATGTATCGAGCCGTATGGCACAGTGAGTGCTAGTTTTGGCGTGTTTACTGGCAACACTGGATTACGCGACTGTGGCGACGCCTCCAACTGCCACCTTATGTGGCGGGTACTCTAGAGGCAATTTATTATATCCCATAAATAAAATAATAATGGTATATAATGACTTTGTTTCGATATCCTGACGTCATAAACTTACTACAGAAAAAGAAGGTCCAAGGCTTATATAAAATAAATTATTTACAACCGTCTCCATTAGCAGTATATTATAGAGAATCCTTTTTACTATTCTTTCTGGTACTATGAGAATCTTTGAAGATAATATAAAATGATTAACCAACCTTTTTTTTAACACTTACGAACTTTTTGAACCAGTCGACTTTCAACAAGTATTCATTCAAAATACGAATATTGACGCGGTTCTTTTGTTTTACGTGACATAGAGATATAAAAATATGGATAAGATCAATGTCATTAACATTACGGACTTGTTAATGTTATTCTAATATATGTATTTGTAAAGGCCAAAAGGGTAAAAGTTTTTTGAAACTGAGTTTAGTGACTTTTATTATAACATAACAATATAAATTTTCCTTGCATTTGTTTTATTAAATCAAATTAATACAGTATACGAAGGATAACGTACAATAAATAAATATACGCTTCACCACTTGTGTATAAGCACTCCTTCTTTTATTTTGACGGGGCCTGAGTACCCGTCTCCGAAATACTGAATGCATGGGTCACTTGAAGCCTTTGTTTCACTAGATAGACAGGAACCATCATGATAGGTAGTGAACCGTGTCACCATATACAGGCACTACCTATTCCGAGTGATAGGGATGTTTTCCGTCACTCTTAGCTACTGTAAATTGTGTGAAATGAAAAACACATTTTTAAATTACATTCTTTTGTATATGCCAGAGCCGAGATTCGAACCCAGGACCTTTAATATGAAGGGCTTCTTCACTGGGCTACAGCCACTTTCAACAACAAGCTCCTACTTATAAATTATAAAACAACAAATATATCTAACATAATAACTATTTTTACTATTCATTTACATATAATAATGAATAGTAAAAATAGTAGGCATAATTTTACATGATATACGATAAAAGATATTATATTAACCGCTTGAATGTGTTCAGTCAAATTCTTAATTTTTTTATTCATATCTAAGAAGTTCTAAAATCTAGTAGGTATAATTCTCTACGTACGTATTATACGAAATTTTGAAAGATGCCACCTCCTTAACCATTATCATCTCTATGGCTTTAGTCGCAAGTATCAAGTCAAATTAAAATTGACAGTTGTAACACTTTGAATCGAAATACTTCACTTGGTCTAAACAATTATAATTATTGCGTGAAATAGTCAAAATAAAATGCCTAGGTGCTTTTTAAATACCGTAAGGACTGCGTATAGTGATTTAGATGAAGACAGGGATATAGAATACGAATGTAAGTAAGTTTTTATATCTAAAAATAGCACATTTGTCATCATAATATTAGTAGGTATTTGATCATCTGATATATACGGTTCTATATTCGTATAACTAGGTTACGAATATATCATTTCGTTAAGCTTTTCTATATTTAGGAGGGGTATTTTTCAATAATACTTTAATACAGGCCTATGAGACGGTAATTTATGACTATACACTGTACTTTTCTACTTAGGTAGGTATTTTTTAGTAGAGTTTTCTTCGTGATTGTTTCGTTCTTTCGTTTTTGTTGATTATAATCCAGCATAAGCTAAGATTTAAATAGGACCTTTTTGGTTGACTATTATTATATTACCTATATCTAATAAAATTCCTGAAAGAACGGCAGCTAGTTAGTGTTTTATCACATCCCAGATTACACCAGGTCTATTAATGGGTAATATAACAGTATGTATTTGTAAATTGATAGAATAATTGTCATTAATCATAAAGGTACTTTAACAACCTTTCATAATAACGAAACCAGTGGTCAGTCAAACCTCTATCTACCCTAAAAGAGACGAAATTCCGTGAGGATTTTATATAGTCATTTTCTTCACCAGCACCAACGAAGCAAGTAACAAAAATACAGAAAAAAGACAAGCATATACTGAAAACCAACGAAACAGTATACCATGACAAAGTGCCCATATCAACCAGATTTTACCTGCAACTCCTAAAAAGAAGTCAGTTCCTACCCCACTTTGTGACCACGCAAATCTACGACTACGCGTCCGAGAGTGAAAAGGGGACCAAACTATCCGAAGTGCATCGCAGGCGGAAGAAAACTCCCATAGTCAGTCATTACCCGGAGAAAAATACCTACAACCTACGCTCCATCGAAGCTCGAGGCCAGAGAAAGTTCTACAAAATCACCAGGACGCGAAGAAAAAAGGAGTTAAAAGTGAAAGAGTTGAATTATTCGGTGACGTCATGGCAGGACGCGGGAAGTCATATACATAAGATTGCGGAGAAATTGAAGACGATAGTTGAAACGAATGTTTTGGATAAATTGGATCGAGAGTTGTTGAGTTGTAAGGAGTCCTTCCAAGATGTGGATGATGATATCGAGAAGGAAGGAAAGGAGGTTTATGGTGAGTAGAGTTTGCGGATGTTCTATGTACGAAAGATAAAAAACGTGTAACTATAAAAGGTAGTATTGAAAAAAAAAACATAATTATGATATGATTAATTTTGGAGCTGTAGGTTGCATATACGATGTATTTTCTGATAAATGTATTTATATCTATACTAGCGACCCGCTCCGGCTTCACACGGGTATAAAATATATAGCCTACTTCACTATTTAATGGATGTTATTATACATATAAACCTTCCTCTTGAATCACTATCTATTAAAAAAAAACCGCATAAAAATCCGTTGCGTAGTTTCAAAAACAAAAGAACAACGGGACAAAGCGACTTTGTTTTATACTATGTGGTGATAGTGATAATGAATTCGTGAATTTCATATATATGTATACCTGGGCATGTCATCATGTCGTTTTATCTCTTTTAAGGACGGTACAAGTATGAAATTCACACTTTACGGAAACACAACTCCTTGCGAGGTTGTCACCGCTTAGCGTGTCCATCTCCATAATTAGTTGACATGTGACACACCCAACTTACCTTTCACTAGATAGCCAGCATCCAATGACAGGTGGTATTACCTCTTGATGTGTTTAAAAAAGCGTATTCTCATTCTATTCATATACGAAACATTAACATCATTTTATAACCATTCCTATCCAGATTTGACCTCCCCACCCACAATCCTGAATAGTAACCACCAGTGTACGTACTGTGGAAAGAGTTTCGACAGACCCTGGGTGCTGAAAGGGCATCTCCGTCTTCACACTGGTGAGAGACCCTTCAAATGCCCTCATCACAGCTGTGGACGAAGCTTCGCTGATCGGTGAGTAACTATGAGTATGCTGAGTATCATAATGGTTTCTGCCCCGTGGTTCGCTAACAGATAAATAAATAAATGATGTTATGTATATGAAACCCTAAGCCACTGAACAGACGACTTTTATGCAAGGTAATCGACGGATCTGTTGAATTATCTATAGAACACCTGGGTATACCATGGGTAAAACATATTACCGGTGGAACACGAGTAAAAAAAAAACATAATATGGTATCCGAATATATTGAGTATCATGTGCTAGATATTTATAATTCCTAATTGGGTCTCCTCCTTCCTCTATCGCTGTTATAAGCTAAAGTGGCAGTAGGTCGGCCACGTCTGCCGTAGAAACGACGACCGTTGGATTAGAGAGGTTCTCGAGTGGACGCCGCGCCTCGGCAAACGTAGTGTAGGACACCCCTCTGCCAGGTGGACTGATGACCTTAAGAAGGTAGTGGCTGGATGAGGGCCACGAATGATCATGTTTTGGTGTGGCGTACCCTTAGGGAGGCCTACGTCCAGCAGTGGACTAGTATAGGCTGATTGATGATATATTGTTCCTAATCGGGTCCCCGAGATCCACGCTACGCTTCCCGAGGAGCCGGACGTGACGATGGCGAACCTCATGGGGACAGATTGGAATCCATGATCTTTGCTTACCCTCTACATGGAAATGGATGTGATGTGTATGTGTGCATTGTGTTTAGGTTTTAGTGTCGCTTACAGGGTGAGATTATTTGATAACAGACAAGTTAAAATTGTTAAAGGAAAAGAGCGTGGCAAATAGCAGAAAGAAAAATATATCCTTTCACCAATATAATAAATAATATGCTGTATGTAATGGCCTCACAATCCCGATACTTATGTCAAGTGTCCAGGAGATTTATATCTTTAAATTTCTATCTTCACGTAAAGAGATATGAGTACGTTTGAGAAATATACCGACTACGCTGCGGGAAAAACATCGTGAATAAACCTACCTATTCCTCCAACAGATAATAATCACTTATTGGTAATTGGGTACAGTTAACCACATTTCACTATAGGTATCGACTGCCTTATTCAATTCTACTCGTATATTCACTTGTAACAAAAGCGTCCGTTCGTCGAGTTATGTTAAAAGACTTAAACAGCTGATCCTGGTATATCAAAGTACTGTTGTTGTGTAGTTCGAACCTGCGTGCCCACCAGCGCACCCGCGGCCACCACAGCTGGGCGTGGCGCTGTCTCTTCTGCGGGAAAGCCTTCAGCCAGCGCCGCTACCTCGAGAGGCATCGGGAGGACGCTTGCAAGAAATACAGGTAGTACCATGGAGTAATTAATAAGAGGAATGGGCCTTACGCAATATTTGTATGGAAACTAGCGTGGCATTACGCGGGGTGAAACGAGGTACGCGGGATGGAGGGGAGATATTACAACCAATCAAAACACGGCCAATAAAATTAGGTATCTTCTTTCTACTACACATTTTTAGACTCCGCACCAATTGAAACACGCCATTTGGACTCAGCACCGTGTAATGGGGACCGTTCCTTACGCCGGGTCCTCTTTATATTTGGTTGGTGGGTAGTACAACCCTATTACGTTCATAAATATGGATCGTTAACTTCACTAGCATGTATTACATATATACATACACATCACGCCTGATACCCTGTAGAGGGGTAGGCAGAAATCACGGAACCCCATTTGTCCCGATCCTGACAGATCACTTTCGCTTCATTGACACTCATACACCTCTTACACACTCGGCGGTTATAGGTATTATTATCGTGTATTGTAATATTGTGCGTTCGACTTTGAGTAGATTACCATTTGATTGTTCTTGATTGGCCAAATTTGAGTGTAACGTAATATTTTAAATATACATTAATGATTATTAAAAGAAAGTGCGTCTATAATAATAAAGTTAAGTTACATATACATTCACGTCATTTAAATCCCTTTGGGGTGCAGAGAACCTTGGACACATAAAAAAATCTTCTTGGTCACTTATTAGCATGTATATTGGGGTTTTAATGTCATATGGAATATTGATGATAGGTTGCTAGTCTATTGTCCAATCGATACCCTACGTACCTAGTACATATATACCTAGTCCCTTAGTCGTCTCCTACGACATGCCGAGAAGAACGGCAGCTAGTTAACATTCTCTTTACGTCCCAGACTAGCACGGGATACATAGGTACGGGGTATGTGTATGTATAATATACATATTATGTATTGTTATAATCTTCGAGATTTGTTCCCTTACAGACTTCACGCAAGAAATCCTCAACCTATTTCGGTACCCGTGGACTTCAGTACACCGTCCAAATTGGCAATTGTGGAAGAGATTGAAATTCTGGACTTAGACGAATATCCGGACCGACCTTTAGATTTGTCGTTGAATAAACAAAAAGAATTGTATATTGTGGTTTTATTTTACATACAGTGAGTGTGTATGAGGAGGTGTATGTACATCTATGAAGCCAAAGTGGTTTGTCAGGATTGAGACAAATGGATGTTCGTGATCTCTGCCTATCCTTTTGCAGAGAAAATGGGCGAGATGTGTGTGTATGTATTTTACACATTTTTATTATAGAACACATGTTTCTATAAACACATTGATGTTTGATATAGACAGTATACTTATTTCAACCAAACTAATTCATACATACCTACGTGACACATCCCTTGACAAACAACTCTCCCTTCATTATCAACTATACATCTCAACATACACACTTTGTTTTATAGGTACCTCTCTAACGTTATCATTGTAGTTAATTTTACGTAATTTTATGACAATGAAAGTCAATTTAGTAATGTTTTTGTATGTGTTATGTGTGGCAGTTCAATTTTATAGTCAAATTCGTGTTAATTACTCTCTATAACTTTGTAAATAATTGTGATTTCAAATAAATATATGTGGAAATCTCAACAAGGATTATAATTATAATTCTTAAGTCCGCAACCGAAATGAAACACAAAACTAATTCATAGTTTTATATTAACATACTTAAAACGACTTAAAAGTACTAATAAATACATTATCAATTAATTACAACATTTGCGCTATTAATACACAACTTAACAAATGTTTGTGCTTAGTAATAACTTAATAGGTATTCTCCAAATTAATTATACAATATTTAACTATCTATTACCATTGTTTCACGTTTATTTCAATTTATTTAAGAGATTCTCTTTTGAATGCTGAATCAACAAGTTAAAAGTTTCACTATTTTTTGGAGTAGCAATTAATGCAGATCTTAAGTGAAAAAATCAATTCATATTTTATCTAAAGTACTATAACACAATAAATGAATTTGATTATGGCAAATACTCGTATTTAAAATAGATTTTGTGAGTGTAGCGTATAAGGAATAAATGTTTCAAAATCTTAATTAAACTTCTCTCTATTTCATTATTATTTAAAATAGTTGAATCTCTCATTTATTTACGAAAAGAAAATAAACATTATAGAATTTTCTATAAGGACTAAAATATTTGGTATTTATTCCCAATTGTGTATTGCAATTCTGCATAAAAATGCTTAAGATTATAGGAAAAAAGAAAATCTGCAATCAATATAAAGAATAAACGATACTATTTTGATTCATATTAGCAAATTCTTAGTTAAGTACAATTAATAATCTCATTTCCTAACGCAGTTTATAGGAACATAGGTTTACAAAATAGTAAATAAATAGATGGACAAAACATAGTACGTGCAACTTGAACTACACTTTGTACCCGTAATTAATCACCAGTGCCTACAAACAACGACATACCATTTATGTTGGAAGCTACTTGGGTATAATGCAAAATAGTACTTCACTATCACTTCATTGAGATGAGGTGGAAGGACGACATCCAAAAGATATGGATATACTGGATGTACGTGGCCCAGAACCGTGTTAAGTGGCGCAAACTGAATGAAGCATACACCATACTGGTCGAGAGTGGCTGAGAAGAAGAGAAGAACATCACTTCAGTAGTGGTATGAAATTGTTAGTGAATCCGGAAAAGTTTTACTGCCATAATTGGTGAAATTCGACACTTTAACATACCATTACTGAAGTACGATAGAAGGTTCCTGAAAAATAGGTTACATGTAGCTACATAATAACTTACTCTGACATAAGAAAAATACAAGAATCTGTTTGCAAGGTACAGTAATCAATTAGATCTTATATTTTTTGGTAATATAGCTTCTTTTGAATAATCGCTAGACTAGAGTATTCACACTTTTTCATTGATTAATTTATATGAACTTATATTTATATATAAATCATGTTAGTGAGAATACAATAAGTGAAATGAAGCTTATATTAACATGTTTATTATACAAATTTATTTTCTCAATTGCCGGGTGTATGAGTGTCAATGAAGTGAAAGTGGTCTGTCAGGATCGGGACAGATGGGGATCCGTGATCTCTGCCTACCCCTATACAGAGAATCAGGCGTGATGTGTATGTATGTATGTATGTTGTTTAATTGTGTTTGGGCAGTATTTGGATGGGTGACTATCTAGATTGTTTTTTTTATAAGGGAAAAAACATTGTAAGGAAACCTGCCTATTCCGTGAAATAAATAAAAGTCAGTATTTGTATGCAGCCTTAGTTTTACCACCTCTAACTATCATACAGATTTGAAGGGTAAAACTGGGTTTTGAGTGACTAAAGATTTTCACAGTCACTTAAATGAGGATACCAAACCACTGACTATCCCGCAAGGGTTAAAGGCTGTGAATATCTACTTAACGTTGAGGATAAAAAATTATATATCAGTCATGTTTGATTCAGACTGATTTTGGCACAATATTTCATTGTTTATATAAACTAATAATGATTCTAATAATCTCTTACTTATTTCCTTTTGTACGTTAATAGTAAGAAAAGTTAGTATGAAAGTATTGAAAATTCTTTTGACTAACTAGACTTAATGTTATATAAATTTCTTTATAAATTATTAGTAATTATAATTATGCAGCACTTAAATACAAATAAATAAAATTGGTTTATTAAAATATGCAATGTAACTTGTTATAGATGTAAATACTGTAAACATAGCATAACATATAATTTCCTTTATATATCTAGTACCACATTAAAACACAAGATGGCCTGTTAACAATTTCAAACTCAGTAGCAATTATTATTCCTTTGTATACTAAAATTAGATTACTATCCTCACATTTCCTTCTCTCAACATAGAATATAAGGCTAGTATTAAACCGAACATCAAAAATGAGTAATTACCACAGACCTCTATAACCCTAGATGCCGCAAATGCACTCATTTCTATGAAAACCGCGCGTGCCGAAATATGCGTAGGTATTATGACGTCACAGCGGCGATTTAGTGATGGGAAAATACTCGCGCATCAAAACGATTCAACGGAGTGCGACGCATAATAGTACAAATTATTGGTGCCAAATAAAACTTCAAATGTGATTATGAAAAGTTTATTCATGTTAGATATTGTTATGTTATATAATATAGTTTTAAGTTAATCTAAAGTTACTATTAAGTAGGTATATGATTGGCTTAGTGGTACACACAAGTGACTTATCTAATTAATGAGACTTATTTAATTATTCTTTTAACCAAAAAAAATAATAAAAATTAATTTGTAAAAACCAATTAATTTGCCCCGTAGCATCAATCCACCTTTCTTTAATATAGGGGTCGCTTGGAAACCTGTAATGAAAATTTACTTTACGTTATTCTAATTCTTAACAAATAAATACAACATGAACAAATTTTACAAACATAATTTTCTTATAATTTTAATCAGTTAGAGTACCTATTTGTAGTTTTGAAATCCATTCGAATCGACAACCATAACTGGAATCGATTCATGTGCACAACACTATTTGCCTATTTGGTACGATGAATGAGAATAACCTCTGTACCACGAAGCGCAACTACCACTGAAAGTATCGATCGATTCCGTGTTCACTGCTTGCTTTATATGAACTGATACAACACCTTTGGAACTAAATGCAGCAATGTAATTTAAACACGTAGTATGCACACATTTACATGTATTTTGGTGGTTTACATAGTAATAGACACAAATAAGATAAAATAATTGATTTATAAATAAAATACGCACAATTAAATAACAAATTTACTTACCGGTGAAAAGAAATATTTCC
This sequence comes from Leucoptera coffeella, assembly GCA_030578115.1. Lineage (NCBI taxonomy): Eukaryota > Metazoa > Arthropoda > Insecta > Lepidoptera > Lyonetiidae > Leucoptera > Leucoptera coffeella. The sequence continues at coordinate 11,947 of JAMBLF010001506.1, forward strand.
ATGATCTCGGCTTACTTTTCTTGAATCATTTTTACAAGATATTACGGCACAACTAGGCATTTTTCTGAGGAGCGCTTCACGTTCGCCAACGATGACGGTCGGGACGGAACTAAATGTACGCAGTCAAAAGGTTGATCATTGATCAACCTTTTGACACGCAAAGTACGTACACTTGCGGTATCTAGGGTTATAGAGGTCTGTGGTAATTACTCATTCATTACATACTCATCAAAAATACTGGATTGCATCCCAATATAACACATTTGCAATCCTAACTTGACCTTTGTTATGCGTTATATTTCGAACTCTCTCAACTCAATATATTTCGACGTTCAATGAATGTACTACTACTGAACTTTTATTGAATAAATTATTATTTGAATTGAATTGAATATATATACATACATCTAGAGAGTACATTTCAGTATTCTGAGATGTACCTTTAATTATTTTCCATTATATACGAAGGGCGTTCAAAGTATTCTCGGTATCAGTATGAAGAAAAATGCGAATTTGATTAAAAATATTTTTATTTTTCAATATAATCCCCCATAACCTCAATACATTTATTACACCTTGAAATCATTTTTTCAATACCCTGAAAAAAATAACTTTCCTCCTTTTCGGAAAAATGAGTGTTTATTGCCGCCTTGAGCTCTTCATCGTCGGAAAATCGTTTGCCACGAAGGTCTTTTTTTAAATTTGGGAAGAGATAATAATCACTGGGTGCCAGGTCTGGGCTATACGGTGGGTGATTGATTTCGTCGAAACCACATTCTCTCACTGCAGCCTTCGAAACACGCGCCGTGTGAACCGGTGCATTGTCGTGAAGAAGCAACACACCGGTGGTCAGCTTTCCTCGCCTTTTTTCTTTAATTGCTTCCTTCAAATTGCGCAAAGTTTTCGCATATGATGCCGCGTTTATGGTTTCGCCTTTTTTTAGATACTCAATCAACAAAATTCCTTTTGAGTCCCAAAACACTGTGGCCATGACCTTACCGGCAGACGGAGTGACTTTAAATTTCTTTGGAGGGTCTGTGCCCTTCTTATGCCACTGCATGGACTCCTGCTTACTTTCAGGGTCATAGTGGTGAACCCACGTTTCATCTCCAGTAACGAGCCGGTCGAAAATATTCGTTGGGTCTTCACCGCAGAGCTCCAAAAACCCCTTACAGCACTCTACTCGCACTTGTTTCTGAGGCGCTGTGAGCATTCACGGCACCCATCTTGCACTGACTTTTGAGAGGTTAAGATGTTCATGAAGAATATTGTGTGTGGCACCAACGGATAGGTTAATCATCTCTGCTAACATTTTAACCTTTATTCGAGCATTCTCCAGTACAAGTTTCTCGACTTTTTTCACATTGTCTTCCGTAGAGGCAGTAACGGGGCCGCCCGAGCGAGGGTCATCTTCAATGCTCTCCCTGCCCCGTTTGAATTCACTTGACCACTTTTGAACTGTAGATAATGAAGGTGCAGATTCACGGTAAACGGCCACCATCTCATCGTGAATGTTTTTTTGACTTTTTCCTTGTTTTGTCAAGAATTTAATTACAGCGCGGTGTTCAATTTTTTTCAACATTGTCGCGTCAGTCATTACAATCGTCTATCACCGATGATTACAAGAGAACTAATTGGAGTAACTATGTGATATTTTATATTTATACCCTCAGAAAATGTGATTATTTAATGAATGTATTAGAATACCCACATACTTAGTAAAACACCCCGATACCGAGAATACATTGAACGCCCCTCGTATTATTTAACTATGTATTTACCACATTCATCTTTTATCATTTTCATATTTGCATACACACAACATGTAAGCGGCAAAGCACTGCTGGTTGAAAAGGCACGCCTTCAATTGCTTCTTATTTTCAATTAACCTGAAACAATATATAGGTATAGAAAAGGTACACAAACATAAATACAAATAAATTCCGTCCAAATTGCGACACGAATTACTGACAATCTTGTCAACATATGTGCTCGAGAGGTTATACAATTGTTAGATTAGTCTGAAATAAATAAAGGTTTTTAGGTCGTGAATTTGTTTGTCTCACTCCTATTCATCATGGATATCTTCATAGTAACTTATTCATTCTCAATTCAACATTTCTCTTTCTTTACCTAATCGTCGTAAGAGAAACCTAAGTCCTAAGTCCACGTGGCGTCGCTCAGTTCAGAAGGAAGCTAAGTCCATGGGACTGCAGTGGGGAGATCTGAAAGAGATTGCGCAAGATCGCCCACGGTGGAGAAACATTGTTCGAGCCCTATCCCTGCTAAGGGATAACAGGAAATAAGTCAAATCAAGATTAATAATTAACGGGACTTATCGCGTAAGTTTATACATAATAAAATTACCTTTATTAACCTGACGTTTCGGCTACGTTGCATGGTAATTTTATTATATATAAACTTACGCGATAAGTCCCGTTAGTTATTAATCATGAGTATAAATCGCGAATCTCTTAAAACTAATAATAATAATAATATTTTAGGACGTTATTACACCAATTGAACTAGCCCCTTGGTAAGTACATTTAAGACTTGTGTTAAGGGTACTAGTCAACGTATATTTAAGAAATATATACTTATTATACATAGATAAATACATATATAGCATATATAATCAACGACCAGACTGGAAAGCAGTAGAAAAGCGTAGTTCTTAACTCTGCCGCCACGGGAATCGACAACGGGACCTCACGTTTAGCGTTCAGGCGTCTAACCGATTGCGCCACGGAGGTCGTCAAAAACTATAAGTCAAGTGAAGTTACCTAATCGTCCTCAACGGGTTCTCTAAGTCCGTCGCTGTGCTGGTGCTTGCCGGCCAGCTCCAGCATGGCCTTGGCCTCCGTGTTGCCGTCCAGGACGCTCCTGCCGTGGCCCCGTTCCGACTCATCCTGCAAGGGACATGCATACATTTTCAATCAATCAATCAGCCTATGACAATCCACTGCTGGACGTAGGCCTCCCCAAGGTAACACAAAACACAATCACTTGTGGCCCTCAGCCAACTACTACCAGCAACCTTTTTCAGGTCATCGGTCCATCTAGCAAGGGGGCGTCCTACACTACGTTTACTGAGACGCGGTCGCCATTCGAGAACCGCTTTGCTCCAACGGTCGTCGGTTCTGCGACAAACGTGGCCGGCCCACTGCCACTTCAGCTTGCAACATTTTAACACGCCTCTACTCTCATAAGGCGATAAGTAGAAACTAGCTATTTATTTATTTATGATAGACGCTATATTGAAACAGGGTGACGTTAGGAGTACCTATAACCGCCGAGTGTGTATGAGAAGAGATATGAGTGTCAATGAAGCGAAAGTGGTCTGTCAGGATCGGGACAAATGGGGATCCGTGATCTCTGCCTACCTCTCTACAGGGAATCAGGCGTGATGTGCATATTTATGTATTATTTGTAAATTGGTACACGAACAGAATACAATCATGACAAAAACACAATAGAAATACAAGTTGGTTCTAAAAATCCAGATTGTAATCCAAAGCAGTGAATATAACATGCCAAACTTATGATATAAAGAACACTGATTAAAAAAAACTATCGATTGCCACCTAGAACGATCAAATATACATTTACGTTATTTGATCCCTTTTGGGGAAGACAGAACCTCGCAGACATGAAAACATCCTTTTGGCCACTTTTTAGCGTGAATTTTGGGGTTGAGATGATATTTAATATAAAACATCGAAGGCAGATTTCTTATCCATCGTCTAATAGCGTCCATTGACTTGTAGTCTATTAGCCTGCTACGACACACCGGAGAGATCGGCAGCTAGATAGCTTTTTTACATCCCAGACAATCGTGACATCCAAATTACTGAACTACTCACCAAAATAATATAGTACCAACCCAAACCAAACCATTTCATACTTCTTACACATTTTTGCTCTACATTTCAAAAAATTACGTAATTCACACACCTCATTAACAGGCTTGTCCCCGACCCCCCAGACTTCGAGGCTGCGGATCCGGAATTGCGGATCCTTGCTCAGGCGCTTGTAGCCCTTGTACGTGGTGCAGGACTCTGCTGATGTGCCCTCGCCGAAGTGTTCCGCGGGGATGTGCAGAGCCGCGAAGTGCAACTGACCGCCCATTAGCTGGGGAACGATATTAATTTATATTATTACTAGTGACCCACTCCGGCTTCGCACGGGTATAAAATATATAGCCTGCTCCACTATTTAAAGGATGTTATTATACATATAAACCTTCCTCTTGAATCACTCTATCTATTAAAAAAACCGCATCAAAATCCGTTGCGTAGTTTCAAAGATTTAAGCATACAAAGGGGCATAGCGACTTTGTTTTATACTATGTAGTGATAATTCCTTTTTAAATAAAACGAATACTACGGCTAGGAAAAACATCAAAGTAACAAATTCTACCTGTTACCTGTGTAAATGGCGACATGGCTTACTGCCTGTCAGACTGAGTACTGACTATCTGGTCAACACATTCCGTTTACTACCTCCGCAGTTGTGGAGGGTCCCGTAAGGGTTACAAGTCGTGAAAGCGTTTGACTTATTAATTATAGTCTTAGAACTACATCTACAAAAACCCGTGTGTACAACCATACATGTCTGGCCCTTCTGAGCAATGATTAGCGATAAGGAATCCCCATTTTTCCCGATGAATGATGGTGATTATCATCGGTGTTTATGTTAATGTATTTTCAAAACATCATCAGATAGACGCCATATTGAAAAATGTGTGGTGTATTGTTATACCTATAACCATCGAGCGTGTATGAGTGTCAATGAAGCGAAAGTGGTCTGTCAGGATCGAGACAAATGAGGATCCGAGATCTCTCCCTACCCCTTTACGGGGAATCAGGCGTGGTGTGTATTTATGTATAAACAAACATATACTCACAATCCCATTAGGCAGCGTCTTGGCCTGTTGATTAATATACTGGAAATTCTTATTGAAACCAGTACTGGGGAATACTCTCATTTTAGGAGCCAAAGTAAACAGGAATGATTCATCAGTCCCCGTGAAATTGGGTCCCAGCTCCCACGATTGAGTCGCGTATCCCCCGAAAATGTAACCAGCGTTGTCTTCCAGGATTATTATGGAGGGACCCTGGTCTAGGATTCTGCCTGGAAAAAGGAGAAAAGAGGGGTTAAAGACGTATGATACTTACTTGAATACAACTTTAGTAATGGGGTCCGAGATCTCTGCCTGGTAAAATAACTATTAGAATTCCTATAACACCTGATTGAGGTTATGAATCAATAAAGGTACGTGATATCGGTTTACCATTATGTATGGAGAAGTGCCTGATGTAATATGCGTGTTAGGTTATTTATATGTTGGTCCGGTAGTTTAATGGATATATATATATATATATATATATATATATATATATATATATATATATATATATATATATATATATATATATATATATATATATATATATATATATATATATATATATATATCCATTAAACTACGCAACGGATTTTGATGCAGTTTTTTTTAACAGATAGAGTGATTCAAGAGGAAGGTTTATATGTATAATTACATCCATTAAATAGTGGTGTAGGCTATATATTTTATACCCGTGCGATGCCGGAGCGGGTCACTAGTAAATTAATGAAACCTTAATACCTACATACGGCCACTGACAGGGAGAAGTGGCGTCATTTGGGGGAGGCCTATGTCCAACAGTGGATTACTTCAGACTGATGATGATGATGAATACCTACATAATGCTATGCATGTATATAGGCACATTTATCTCACCTATAAGCGTGGAATAGGACTCGCCGTGTATGTGGAAGGAGAAGAGGAACCGCCACTTGTGGCGCACGTCCTGCGGTAGGGCACCGTTCAGGAACACCATGTGGGACAGATCGATCAGCGCCGGGTAGTCCGGCATCGAATCCAGACCTGCAACATAACAATGTATATGTAGGTAACATATACTCTCTCTCGCTCTCTAGCCTTTTTCAACCCCTTGTTTGGGTGTAGGCCTCCCTTAGCAAACGCCAACTCTGTCGATCGATGTCCTTTAGCATGACAAGATCGACAACATATACATTCACGTCCTTTATTCGTAACTTCGGAGATAATAAGATTCCCTAAGTCACTCTTTAGCATGAATATTAGGGTGGTGATGTCATATGGAACATTAGTGACAAGTTACTAGTCTGTGAATCACTAGATTACATTCGCCCCTAGTTTTAATTAATTTATTTTCGTATATCTTTATCAATTTAATTTCGTATATAAAATTTTGGGCAATTTACTTAAAATATAGCACAATTAAAAAACAACCTTGATGCAGTGAAATGATGCGTCATTATTCGATGCAGCTAACATTCATCAATGTTGACATACCTGTGTTGACGTTTTTCATAAATTACATCATTAAGACATATAGATAAATACGTTAAGATATTATGCCCTTTGGATAGTTAATAATAAGTATCGGTGATGACATTCATTAGGCCCAGATATCATGTAGAAATTAACCCAATATATTTAGCTAATTTAGAGGTTTTCTAACTACGACAGTAACATTCGTAAGGTCTACCCCTCGCTTATTAGTTATAATTGTAAATGTGTTGTTTTTTTTAAATTTAAGAAATTTTTTGTGAACGTTTTGATTTTTAGACTTTTTTGACCAAAGACTAGTCTCTATGACTTTTATTTTCTTATGTCGAATATCTGGTTACCCCCCAATGTTCTCTCACCTTCAGGCATGGGCAGTAAGCTGAAGTACCCCGGCACGGCCACCTCGCCGTCATCAGGCAACTTCCTTGACGCGTCATATAACACCGTGAACACTGACTTTAGGAGGTGGCGTAGTATTGTATCGTTTTGTATCCTGTGAGATGCGGAAAAGTTTATAAGTGAATGAATTAATAAGAGTGGATATGATGATAAAAGTAATTTATGATATATTTAGCAAAATGGCATTTTGAAAAATGGTTATGAGATTTAAATATTTAATATCTTTATAAGTTCACATTTAGGATTAGTATTGGGATCTATTCGTTATTTTAGATACCTCTAGTGTATTATTGGACGTACATAATACTTAGTAGATAGAACATCTTAGGCACTTTTGGCATATCTTCAGTATTAACATTGATACAACTTATCACAATTTAAAATACAATGAATAACACTACTTGAACGAATGAACGATTCAAAATCCATTCATACCAATTGACGACCACCGTGTCGCGATCGGTTAACCACCTCAACGCTAAATAGTGAGGTGGATTTGATTCCCGGTGGACACCGATAAGAACTACGCTTTTCTTCCAGACTGGTCGATTATTACATGTATTATGTGTTTTTTCTATCGATAAAAAGTACATATATATTTCTTCAAGCTGAGGGCCACGAGTGATCGTGTTTTGTGGCGTTACCTTGGGGAGGCCTACGTCCAGCAGTGGACTGTCATAGGCTGATTGATTGATATATTTCTTAAATAAACGTTGAATAGTGCCCTTAACACAAGTCTTAAATGAACTTACTTGCTACTTAAATTTGTTGAACAGTCACCCAAATCAATATTTTCACCTCCTCATTCACTACTTCAATGAACGAACGATCCAAAATCCATTCACTCACTCACCATTTGGACACTTGATCATAAGTGCAGCTTAGACCATCTCCTTCGTCCTGCATGGCAGCCACCAAGGCTTCCCCAAGAGCTTGCACATACTTGGCTACTCCGTTGAAGCCTTTTGAGATCCACAACTTGGCACGGGGACAATTGGACGATTTTAGCATCTTTATGTAGGTTGATGCTATGCTTTCGCAGTACTGCGGAAGAAACATAAATGAATATATTTTTTTACGTTCTTGCATACTTTTCGAGATGGACATATTTTGAATCTGCTCAAGACTTTTCAGCTTACCTAAGCATAAAATAAAAGATACTAATACTCTTTTTTTCTTTCATACTTTGGAATAGACATAATGTTAAAAATATTCATATTATATTACGGGTATTAGATCACCAGGTTTAGCCACCTTCAAACTACGATGTACGGATTATATATACGAAATCCCCGTTATTTAATATTTATATTTCTGGAAAACCTCGACTTAGTCATAACTTAAACGAAAGGTTGTAGGGTAGGCCCGTTGCCGTTCACAGGATATAACTATTATTATTTAGTGAGATAGGTAGATCCACTCACGATGTTTTCTTTTACTGAGACCAACAGTACGTCACTATGACCGCCATTTAGCTTAAAACTGTAATATTGCAATGATTACCTCTTTGAGCAGTTGAAACTGTATATCGCCACTCGTGTCCTGTCCTAAGCTATTGTATAACGCTAATACTCGCTCTTCTGTTGTACCTAGAAACAACAGTTAGTTTATTAGATACACATCACGCCATTTTCCCTGTAGAGGGTTAGGCAGAGATCACGGATCTCCCATCTTATTGATAACTCAAATTTCGCACATAATATTGGTAAAAAATGGCATTTAGTGGTTAAATACAATATATACGAATAACCATTCATTGCTAGAGCATAAAGGTCTATAACAAATATTTATCTTTATAGATACCTAATGCACGCTTTAATGACATCAATATCTACATACATACATATATTTCGTCCTCTAATCCTTTTCGTGATGGACAGAACCTTAAAGACAATACTTAGGTCACTTTACAGCTCAATATTGCGTTTATCATGTTATATTGAACATTGGTAACAGGTTATTAGCCCATCTCTCAACAGATTCCATTGACCCCTAGTCCCTTAGTAACCTCCTACGACATGCCAGGAAGAATAATAGCAAATAGTTTGTATTATTTTACGTCCCAAACTAGCTCGGGACTCCACATACACACTCTCCTCCGTTTGACGACCTCCGTGGCGCGATCGGTTAGACACCTGAACGCAAATCGTGAGGTCCCGGGTTCGATTCCCGGTGGAGGCAGAGTTGATAACAACGCTTTTCTACTGCTTTCCAGTCTGGTCGTTGATTATATATGCTATATATGTATTTATCTATATATATAATATGTATACATTTCTTAAATATACGTTGACTTGTACCTTTAATATAAGTCTTAAATGTACTTACCAAGGGGCTAGTTCAATTGATGTAATATCATCATCATCAGCCTGTCTGAATCCACTGTTGGACATAGGCCTCCCCCAAATGACGCCACTTCTCCCTATCAGTGGCCGTTCGCATCCATTCGATAATAATGTCCAAAATATTATAATTATTATTACTCTATACAAAGCACCAACCTCTAGTACTGAACACGTACAGTTCAGCGAATCTGTTGAAGTCACACATACTGGCTTTGCTCTGCCCATGGCCGAACAAGAAGTTCGTCAGATACTGGGCTAGACGGGGATCTATTAGGGAACCCCAATATTTCTGTAAGGGAAACAAATAATTACATAATTTACATACAATAAAGTCAAAGTCAAATGTTTTTATTCAACATAAGTACAAGTACAGTACATTCATTGAGAGTCAAAACATTTGCCTGACACTGGTTGTCTCTTATCATTGAAATTCTACCGTTGGTTCGGAAGCCCTGGCTCGGAGAAGAACCAACAAGAAACAATATGTATGTCAATCTTGTATTTGTGACTGTGAGATGACTGACCCACAAGGGATTGAAGGGTGTGAATGTAAGTGTATCACTACATAGTATAAAACAAAGTCGCTTTCTCTGTCCCTATGTCCCTTTGTATGCTTAAACCTTTGAAACTACGCAACGAATTTTGATGCGGTTTTTTTTAATAGATAGAGTGATTTAAGAGGAAGGTTTATATGTATAATAACATCCATTAAATAGTGGAGTAGGTTATATATTTTATACCCGTGCGAAGCCGGAGCGGGTCGCTAGTATATATATATATATATATATATCTGCGTATATACGTATATATAGAATCTAACTACTTCCCCTTAGTCCATTACTGCGTTTTAGCACAAACGCAGTTCAATATCGAATCAATAATAGTGTGAAGTTGTTAGTGGATGTTTTACAATAGTACTTGTGGACTAAGGCTGGTTTCTTGTAAGTGTTTTTGGTATTTTTGTCTAGCCTTTACTTTTTAGTCCGTGGTAATAGTGTGGATTTAGAGTTGCTATTTTCTATTTTAAAATTTATCAAGAATTTTGTGGACAATAATGAAATGGTGTTTCTACCTGTCTAATGTTAACAGGTTGTTTTTTCTTTCTTTTAAGTGTTTCTACTATTAACATTATGCATATTATGACTTAAAGATTACAAGTGCATTAAAAATAGTGAATACATGTATCTAACTAAGGATAATCTAGTGCTCTTTCAAATGTATGACTCTACTGTTACTTTAATAATTAAAAGTTACCACATGTAAACTAACATACACAGTTTATTACATTGTAATCACAAAGCTATAACATACCTGTATAAGACAACATTTGCCTGACACTGGTTGTCTCTTGGCATTGAAATTCTACCGTTGGTTCGGAAGCCCTGGCTCGGAGAAGAACCAACAAGAAACTCCGGCTTTCAGGATTTTTTGCCCAGTGCCAGTTACAAAAACAAATTATAAAGAAACATAAAATTTATACACTTATTAACATAAATTATCTTTGCACATATAGCTTAGATGCACTCATTGCCAACCCTGAGCATCGGCGAGGTAGTCCCCGACCGCGTAGTAAGCGCCCCGGACTAGTCGGCCTCTAACTATAGTCTTAAAATTTAGGTAAGGACAATCGCGTAATCCAGTCCGGTAAATGATTATAAAAACGCACGCAATTTCCAACAAAAGATTTCTTGACCTTTTGGAGCCTCGAGGGCGCCACATACAGCTTATGTTTGTTCCTAGTATTAATTTTATGAAAATCACAGTTTCTTCTAAAAATATTTCTATTTTTATGTACATAAATGACACACTCATATATGTACTGAGCAACAACCGTCAAAATATCAATTTCTTTAAATTTTTCGCGAAGTGACTCTCTGGGGCCCATTCTGTAAATGCAGCGAACAGCCCTCTTCTGCAAAACGAATATTGTTGTTTATGTCAGCAGCACAACCCCCACAGCAAGATGCCATAAGACATAATGCTATGAAAGTAGCTGAAATAAACAATCCTAGCCGTGTACTCGTCCGTATATTCCCCGAATCCGCTTAACAGCATATGCCGCGGAACTAAGTTTTTTAGATAAAACGCAAATGTGGTCTCCCCACTGCAGCTTTGAATCTAAAGTTATCCCTAAGAAGACAGAAGTATTTAATTTTATCTATTTTCTCATTATTTATTATTAGATTGGTTTCGACACCATTAACATTTGGCAAAGTAAATTTAATACATTTTGTTTTATTATTATTAAGAACTAAATTGTTATATTGAAACCATTGAACTACATCTCCTATCACCGAGTTTATTGCTTGCGACTCATCAATCAATTAAAGTAATAAACACAAATGTTACTTTTTTATCACAATTCAGACAAAACAACAATTGTTTACAGGTACATTAGTGAGTACTATTAACACTGGTGTAATTAATAGGTAAAAATTACAAACAAAAATATTAATACAATTATAGCATTCACAAAGACTCATAACTTTTGATTCAATAATATGCGTAAAAGAGACAGTATACATTTATGCATATACTTGTCTCTTTTACACATTATAGTACCAATTTTATGAGTTTTTGAGAAGATTATATGTTTCATTTACTATTACATTGATTTCATTAGTTGGATTTCGGTAATTATCAAGTTATCACTTAACTATATTTCAATATTATGTTTTATTCCACGCAAAATAAGAGTTAATGTTAGTACCTAAATAAGGTGTCAGAATGAACAACATACAGTAAATGAACCATACAGTTTAAGAAAGGAGTAAACTTTGAGGTTTTATCCACTATATTTTAAATACTACTAACTGCTATTACTATAATTTTTTCAAAGCTTTATTACTTATTGACGTTATGAAAGGCAGATATTCTCGTTTATGAAAGGCATGTATTCGTTATGAAAGTCACTCCAAATATTAAAAGATTACCATTATCATTATTTCTAACACCATGATCACATCATATCAATAAAATTGATAGTTTTAAATTGCTAAATTCTCTTTAGTGGACAAACCCTCAAAGGTAAGGTAAACAAAAACCACAATACAAACATCTAGGAAGTCGCTGTCTAAGTGCCCACTCACGATGAGGTCTTCCTCCCGGATTTTCTGGGAATTCCGGCTGGCCGCCCGGAAAGTGGCCGCCACACACTTCTGCTCATCCTTTGTCAGGAGAGTGCACTTTTCTGCTAACTTCTTACTTGCATTGCCCATTTTCTGAAAGTGTTTTTTTATTTAATCATATATCTAAATCTGTAGCGAGTAAAGTGGGGAGAATGAAAGGTTTAAGAGAATGATTTGTATTAATAAACTTATTAGCACCTATACGTATCTATCTAATTTCAGAAACTTAATTAAAACCTATACGTATCTATATGTGTGTCAAACAATACGGGACATTTTATATGATTTACTTATAATTTATTTATTATAGGGACATATTAGAAATATTGAAAATATTTTGGTTTTATATTTTGTACAGTATTTTTACTGTGAATAATATAGATAAGGTCTGGTTAAGTAAAAGAAAGTCAATTACATGAAACAAAGACATCTTTTCACAATTTACAATATTTAAAACTTCTACGAAAATAATTTCAGTACTGTACTACAAGGAGCAAGGTAATACACTGTCTTTGGAAGTATTAGTATAAAAATGTGCTAATAATAAACACATGAACAGGTGATTATTGCAGTTTCAAGGTGAATGTTACTACCACGTTAGTTCAATCTTGAGTTCTTATAAAAAATATGTACATACCTATATTTACCTCCAGATTATAATATCTCTGTTAACATTTAAGACCCTCTTGGATATTTATTTATTATTTTGGGATAAAGAGTTCTATTTTAATGCAAGGATATACATAAAATTATAACTTACATTAAATAATAAATGCATATCAATTACTACTAGGTGATATCAGCATAAGTTAAAAACTTTCTATTAGTAGCGATTTCAATAATGTATTAGGATCTACTCACTGATTAGATTCAGTAAAGATAACACAATGCGTCAATCATTCTCGTTTAACGTCATCATTATACCACGAGACTTGAAGTCATCTCCACTAATGTACATAATAAATATCTTTTCGACCATATGATCATTGTACTTGACCTTGGAAATTATTGCTTGCCTACCTGAGATCAATTGGTTACTGATACGACATGAATTGCATATAAAGTGATAATATTACGCTCATTTAGTTACCTGTTTTAAAAAGTTAAGTGTACTTGTTGAATTAAATGTACATTACTTCGAACACTTATTTGTAAATAAAATATTTATGTGCATGAATTTTTCTGCGTTTTAGATGAATGTAATAAAACATACATAAAGCTTTGAGTGCAATCTAAATTTACACATTATTTGTTTAGATTTGAACAGTGATAACAAGATTTGCAATCAATCAATAGTTTTGACTGACTTATTAGACCGGTCTGTCTCTATATTGACGGATGGCACGATAAGGTTAAGTTTACATGCACATATAAGTAGATCTAAGACAGTGTTGTACAACAAGGTATAATTTTAACGTGGATTAAAGACTACATAATATAGTCATTTTTAATCAAGTAATAGAGTTCCACTTTAACTTACATTTTAAAACAGAGAATTTTTATACTGAGCTTGTAACATCGAAACTTATTATTATAGTCTCCAGGTTTTCGTATTTTTTTCTTTCTTCGTCTTTAGAATATATGAGGATATTAAATGATATTGTAATAAAGCCCGTAAAATTAGTGAGAATGATACCGGCTACTAAAATATTAAACCTAGCTGCTGATTAAGAAGCTATATTAGAATAATATTAAAAAATAAGACCAGAAACTAGTAGTAAAAGAAATTTTATTAAACAAAAAAATATACAGTTTATTAATAGTTCTCTTAAGAGCCATGCGATAGATCACATTTTACCCCTTACTTTAATAATTAAATAATGGTAGAAAGAAGTATTCACGTTTTTTTTGTCCCAAGAGAATATGATAAAGGCTATGACTTGTGTATGACGAGATATCGACACTGTTTTGACGTATTATGGAAAAACTCTTGCCTCATTAGCATTAATTATCTTTTGAATGCATTATTTTCGTCAATATACTACACACTACGCATACCCATCAAATATGTCCAGTTAATGGCATAATTAGTTCTTTATGTTGTTCCTTATCATCCAACTGGGCTTTGAACTTTTTAAACCTTTACAATGCATCTTGTTTACATTGATGTTTTTATCAAGTCGATACAGTCACAAGCGACATTTTGTTACTGATTGCACAGATTTATGCTTAACAAATATTGAAATGCGTCACAGCGTAGAATAATAATACATTTTAATACCAAATTTTATGTATTTTAAATAAGTAAACAGTAGGGGTTTTCAGTCCTCAGATTATATTTTAGTTAGGTTATTTACTTTTTTTCCTGAAACCCTTTTCATAGTTTAACGTCCCCGGCCTCTTGTCTTCTTTTAGAGCGATTTCTTTTTTGATATCTAGATGCTTAAAAGTAGATCTGGTGGTTTTTTCAGCTTTTGGCTCCATCGTTGCTATGAAACTTTTGATTTCCTCCATTTCCTTGCGTAGTTTGTAAACTTCACAGAACAAGATTTGCATATTCGTATGGATCACATCCGGAGGAAGGACGGGGTTTTCTAAAGCTTCAAATCTGTCCTTAGCGACGTATATGGGCATCTTTTTGGATTTATATGCATTATTTTGTGTCGCCGGCATTTTTATAGATTTGACTTGTGTCTTCACTGTCTACCTGGTATTTTAATAAGGAATCACCGTAGTAGGACCGGAGTGTCAACACCGTAAAAGTGTACACTGTGACAGTAATTGAGACCACACTATACATAAAAATACCAGCACGTATATATTTATTCTCAGATTTCACGTATATAGCGTAAAGGAAAATTAAATTCTGTACTAAACAAGGAATGGTCGTTACGCATAAAAATGCAAGTTGCAGCATCGGAAAAGCATTAGCACGAAAACATAAGATGATCGCCACGTAAATGAGAATTAGTAGGTTGGCGACTATCCAAGGGTGATTAGGAAAATAGGTATAACCAGCTGAATAGCACCAGTATACCACGGATATTCCTTTTACAATAGTAAGAAACCAAAGGGTCTTGTCATAATATGAGACACAATTTTCCCAAGTTTGACTCAACATTCCATATGTTTTTGGTTCTGTTTGGTAGTGAAAATGCAGTGCAGGGCATGGAAGATACTATTACATGTTGGGTTCCGGTTTTTGATCAATTATGTAGTCCTTCATTAATAATAATTACGAATTTGTTGGAATAATTTTGTTGAAATTTTGTGGTTACATGGTTCCGGTTATATATTCTATTGAAACATGTTTCTTCATAACTTCTATGAATCAATGATGTAGTAAACTAAAGGAAACCGGACCGGAATCCTTCAGGAAACTGAAGAAATACGTGTTCAATTTGGGGAAAAAATACACACTGTTTGATTTCTTGCAAAACTATGGTTCAGAAATAATATCTATGATTTGAAGGTGTATTAAACATTTTAACAACAAAGAAATAAACATGGATTTTCCAAAAATAATTTCACGTAGGTGAATCGTTTAAGAAACTGAAAACTTAAAAATATACATATTTACTGTAGGGGTGACACGTATTTTCTTCACTATAAAATGAATAATGTTTTCAACAACAAAATTACATAAAATTATTTTTTTTTATTCTTTTCTAGCAACACTATCGTAGTGACAAGTCAAATTGAACATAAAATAAAATAAAAAAAGCGTAATTTTGGATTTGTAGTGTAATGTTGTTTTGTCGACATTGTTGAAAATAGTGAAAAATACGGGTTGGATTTTATTTTCAAGCTCAGATTCTAACTGAGCGCTTCCAAAATGACGATCACAAAAATGGAGGTGGATAATGTAAAGGGCGAGGGATTTCGCCCTTACTATATCACAAAGATCGAGGAACTGCAACTCATTGTGGCCGAAAAATCTCAAAATCTGCGGCGTTTGCAAGCCCAACGTAACGAACTGAACGCTAAAGTTAGAATGCTGCGTGAGGAGCTTCAACTCCTGCAGGAGCAGGGTTCCTACGTGGGAGAAGTGGTGAAGCCGATGGACAAGAAAAAAGTTCTGGTAAAGGTTCATCCGGAAGGTAAATTCGTCGTTGATCTGGACAAAAACGTTGACATCAACGATGTTACAGCCAACTGCCGTGTAGCCCTGCGTAATGAAAGCTACACTCTTCACAAAATTCTTCCTAACAAAGTGGATCCCTTAGTTTCCCTCATGATGGTAGAGAAGGTCCCGGATTCCACTTATGAAATGGTTGGAGGTCTGGACAAGCAGATTAAGGAGATTAAAGAGGTTATTGAGCTTCCAGTGAAACATCCAGAGCTGTTTGATGCCCTCGGTATAGCTCAACCGAAAGGTGTCTTATTGTATGGCCCTCCTGGTACTGGTAAGACTCTGCTGGCCCGTGCCGTAGCTCACCACACTGAGTGCACGTTCATTAGAGTCTCGGGATCTGAATTGGTGCAGAAGTTCATTGGAGAAGGAAGCCGTATGGTGAGAGAATTGTTCGTAATGGCCAGAGAACATGCCCCATCCATCATCTTCATGGACGAAATTGATTCCATTGGTTCCTCCCGTATTGAGTCTGGCAGTGGTGGTGATTCTGAAGTCCAGCGTACTATGTTAGAGTTGCTGAACCAGCTTGATGGTTTTGAAGCTACTAAGAACATTAAAGTCATTATGGCGACTAACAGAATAGATATTTTGGACCCTGCGTTGCTGAGACCTGGGCGTATTGACAGGAAGATTGAGTTCCCTCCACCGAACGAGGAAGCCAGGTTGGACATCTTGAAGATTCACTCAAGGAAAATGAACTTGACAAGAGGTATCAATCTACGTAAGATTGCAGAGTTGATGCCTGGTGCGTCAGGCGCAGAAGTGAAAGGAGTTTGTACAGAGGCTGGTATGTATGCCCTGCGTGAGAGGAGGGTCCACGTGACTCAGGAGGACTTTGAAATGGCGGTGGCCAAGGTAATGCAGAAGGATTCAGAAAAGAACATGTCTATCAAAAAGTTGTGGAAGTAAATTTGTCATTTTTAATTTTTAGAGTAATAAATTTCAATATAATGTGTATGAGTGTTTAATTTTAATACATACATCCATACCCTCTAATCCCTTTCAGGGTGGACAAAACCTTCAAGATAATAATATGTTCAATATCACTTTACCATCAATATTGGGGTAGTGATGGTATATGAAACATTGCTGGCAAATTTCTAGCCCAACACCCAACAGATTCCATTGACACCCTAGTCCCTTAATAGCCTCCTATGACATGCTGGGAAGAATGGCAGCTAGTTTGCATTCCTTTGCTTCCCGACTAGTGTGGGTCTTAAATTTTAATCATAAGAAATACAATATCCTCAGGGCTGAAGTGTATACTATATTCATTCTTAATAGTTAGGATTCAAATTTTATATGGGACCTTTTTTATATAAATGAACAAAAATTAAAACGAGCGACAAAAATTCAATTAACTTTATTCACAAAACTAATTCCATTAGAAAATCAAGAAATTATTTCACAATTAGCTATTTTTTTGTAGCTACAGAATATAATATGTAAACCATTTATTTAGATTATATTTTAGGTAATTGTTAGCTGATTATAAATTTAAAAAGGATTTATTTATATTAATAGATTTTATCTCAATGATTCTGTCTTAAAATTTCAATACGATACTGTTTCTGTAAGAGTCAAATATTTAAAATGTCATAAAATATCATCTTAAAATTCTAGACAAAATATTTTTCCCTATTTGATTGAAGCCAGCAATACTTGAATTGTAATATATGATAAACTATTGTCTTGGCACTATTCTCAATTGTAAGTTCTGCTTTCAAAAACAAAAAAAAAACCTAGTTATTAATATAATCAGTCTTAATCCATCTTCAGAATCTAAGCAAACTAACCTATCAAAGAATTTTTTCCTGAGCTACATGTAGAATTATAATTTTTCCAGCCAGGATGCTTAGTTTCCAGTCAGAATTTATGATTGTAACCACCTTACATAAATATACATAGGTATGTTTAAACACACTGCATGTATTGTCACCATACGTATAAATTTAACAGAAATTTGCGTTTGAATTAGTGAGATCAATTAAAAATATATCCATTAAAATGATAACTAAAATGCAGAAACTATATTAGGATCACAGTAATTGATATTCAAATTAATTATATTTAATTTATTCAATTATCATAGAACAAAATAAAATGACATGTACCTATTAATTACTCGTTAACTAATAACTCATACATATAGTAAATATTTACATTCTTAGTAAAATTAAAATAGAAACTTCTAAATAAAAGATTAAAAATTACAATTAGTCTTCAATTCTCAATTTTACTAGACTTAATATAAATTTTCTATGAGTCATCTCATAGTATTGATAAACTTGATTTCACGAGTAAGAGAAAATAATAGAAATTAATCGAACAAAAAAGGTATATACTAAATGATATGAAAGCAAAATTAAAAAATAATATTTTCCCTTACTCGTTTAAGATAAAATTTAAATTAGTTTATTATAACAAGGTACATAAGGAGCATCAGCTAAATATTAAATCCATTTAATTCAAATATGAGGAGTACATTTTAAAGAAACAAATTTCCTATTGGTAAAAAAATGTGGTAAGCACAAAATATATCCATTACATGCAACTTTTGTGACAAACTAAGAAAAAAACGTATATTTATAAAATTATCAGAAGATGTATGAATACGTTTTCGTGTTCCATAGAATCAAATAACCTATGACAGTTAATCTAGTCGAATGCTTTAGAGTACCCGCCACATACGGTGGCAGTTGGAGGCGTCGCCACAGTCGCGTAATCCAGTGTTGCCAGTAAACACGCCAAAACTAGCACTCACTGTGCCATACGGCTCGATACATTATATTGAGGTTTCATTTGTAACGATCTTTGGTTGCAGAGCTATAAACTCAAATAAAACAAATTAATATATCTAAGTCAAAATATGTTTATTTAAAATAGGCCCTATCACAAGCTCTCTTTGAAAGTTATCTTATGATCTAAGTATA
Organism: Leucoptera coffeella; assembly: GCA_030578115.1. NCBI lineage: Eukaryota > Metazoa > Arthropoda > Insecta > Lepidoptera > Lyonetiidae > Leucoptera > Leucoptera coffeella. The sequence continues at coordinate 31,203 of JAMBLF010001506.1, forward strand.
AATTAAAAAAACTATTTCAAACATGGCACTGAGCATTGTCTTTACATATTTTTTACCGAGGTTAGATTAGCGGAGACCCTAGCTTGGAGAAGAACTAACAAGAAACTCCGGAAATCAATTTATTATAATCACCCTTAACAAACATAAAAATTACAAAGAGTGGGCAAAAAACACAACGCTGGTAATACTAAATTTACCTTTCATACAAAATAACACGCAATTGCGGAAACGTCAAATTTAGTTCCAAGTTTGGCTACTGCCACCGTATGTGGCGGGTACTCTACGAAAGTCAGTGTTTACTGTTCCTACGATTTTATGGCATCTTATTTGTCTACAATCTATAAAAGAATACTGGTATGGTCTTATTTTATTCTTTTGTACCTAATTTTCTTCATTGTTTCAAATAAAAAACAAAACTAGTATTTATGCTTGACGTGTTCTTTCTTCAGCACTCTGGGATGGTCCAGGAACATTAAGTTGTTCCATTTCCCCGTTGTTAGGGTCAGGTGGAGGTTGGGGAGCTACGAATTCTCCCGGCGCAAAGCCTTGCTGTTAAGTAAATGAACAGGATTAAATATTAAATGAATCAAGGTAATCGTTGAGAGGTAAACAGTTATTAATTCAAAAAAAGCGCAAGCGTTTTTTAATAATCCTATCACGATGACATTCGATGGTAAATTTCTTACAGAAAGTTAAAGGATGAATCCAATTTAAAGTTTATCTAGTTGCGGTAGGTTATAATTTCAGTCTTAGTCATATATACATACACTTCGCGACTTGTGTATACACACTCCCTTTTTTATTCAGGTTTTTATTTCAGGTAGTCAGAGGCTTGAATGCCCATCCCCGAAATTTCGAAGGCATGTTAGGTATGGGTCATTCGAAGCCCGCGTATCACTAGATAGACAGCACCCAACGAGATAGGTAGTGAACCGTATCGCCGTATATAGGAGGGATAGGCAGGTTTCCTCACGATGTTTTCCCTCACCGTTAGCGACTGTAAATTATGTACGTAAATGAAAAACACATAGTCATAGATAGTATTATATTATCTGTGGTCATAGTATACTTATCCTATGGACTTTTGTGATGAACATATTGTTATTAAATTTCGGCATACTTACTAGATTAGGAGGCCTGTCTCGGAAGGGAAAACCAACTCGTACAGAATTGATGAAAGCCGTGAAGCTTTCTCTGTCAAACCGATTCAAGATTCGACGGAACCTGCCAACATATATTTATATTTTAAAATCGTTAATCACTTTTCAGGTTAGATCGTAAGGGCTATGAAGTTATTTGCTGGTTTTTCTCTAAGTTAGGGTTAACTCTTCAAGCCCCGCCCGGCCGCCGGCGGCCGATATACTGAATATGCCTATAGCCCCGCGCGGCCGCCGGCGGCCGCGCTCTTCTAAGTGACTTTAAACGTAATTTTGAGCTACTTAGATATCACATTTGTAGGGCGATGTTTCGTTCATAGTAATCTGTGACAAATTTCCTATTCGGTTCTGGCAACACATTGGTTGCCACAGACAGAAAATAAATAAAAAAGTAAAAAAGAAATAGAAGCATCAAGCGCCAAAAGAGAAAGTGCGAAGTGGTTTTGAGTTCCCGAAATCTTGTGTTTTTACTTTGGTAAGTACTGTTTTCTTATTACAAATGAATGTTAGATGCTGGCTACGATACTAACGAAGCTATATAAATATAATTTATTTCACTTTAGCTATTATAAATATATAATTACGAAGATTCAAAAATATCAGTGTTTCACAATTTTATTTAATGATATCTCCGTAAATACAAATCTAAACATACATGTTCCCGTATCAAAGTAGACTAAAATGTTATAAAGAACAATATTGTAAGCATTGCTTGAAGTATTATTGAGATAAATTTGAAAATTTAAATCTAATAACCGTGATTTGAAACTTGTCGGCCATGTTTAGAAAGCTTGTTGAAAGCGTCACACTATAACGATGCTAAAGGCTATGGGAATAAATACCATAGTTGCTTGGAAGATTATAGATTTGAATTTATCGATAGTGATGTGACGACTTATTTTAGTTTCGATAAGAACACAGTTTCATATATAATGTAAAATATTAAATAAAAAGATTACATTACATTGAATAAGAGTAGAGTAGTAAATATATATAAATATTAAAATATGTAATATTATATTTAAATAATTTACTTTAATTGGGAAATTCTTATGTTATACAATTTAATGTAATCTTTTTTTTTTATATTTTACGTGTATAAAATATTTGTCCGAATGTATAAAATAACCGTTACAAAATGAATTATGAATTTACCTATTTATAAATATTATACCAAAAACTTATGATTACGGGATGTTTTTTACATACTTTGGAACTTACTCTCTTTGTTTTACTCCAGAAAATATATACCAAATGTCGTGGAGAGTGTGAGACCCAAATCAACGTGGCAAGATAAGAAAAAAATTGTCACCATTTCTACTGGCCATGGAGCAGAAACTGGCTTATCCAGAGTTCTATCCAAACCACATTTTCGGCCATTGCCATTTAAGCCTCAAGTTGTTTTAGATTACAACAGGTCTATGGGCGGGGTAGACCTGAAAGATCAAATGTTGGAGCCGTACTTGCTTGAACGAAAACGATGCAGTAAATGGTACATGAAGCTCTTCAAGCGGTTATTGAATTGCTCGATTCTGAACGCCCGGATCCTTTTGTCTTCTTCGACTAATAAAAAACAAGATCACCTTGCATTTAGGCTTAGTTTAGTAAATAGTATTCTCGCCAACCACCTCCATCTTTGTCCATCTAGTCGTAGAGAGACCACCCGTATTAGTATAGACCCCACACGTATTACCACCAATACACACTGGCCCATTCGCCTTCCGCAATTGAATGCAGATGCTGCCCGCAACCGTCAGACGAGGCAAAGATGCTATGTTTGTCTTAACTTAGGGCGTAAAGACCAACGGTCTGCATTCATGTGCGAAGCGTGCAAAGTGCCACTGTGTGTTGAGAATTGTTTCAAATTATACCACACCACACTCAACATGTAGTTTCATTTACAGATCCATAAGAGTTTGAATGCGTGATTGTATGGAAAGTTATAAAAGAGTATGAAAAGGAATAACGCAATGAAAGAAAGATGACGTATTATATTACTTGTAGTGAAATAAAAAATTTTGACTTGCACTTTGTTTTTCATTTTCTTCTACCATCTAACAGGTCTAAAATAAAATACAGCGAACATAAACATTTTTCCTTAATATCCCGAATAAAATTAGCCAAAAACCTGATTCTGGGTAACGTCTAATTCGATATCGATAGATGACCGAAATTTTGTGTTGCGCATCACTAATGGTGAAATAGATAATTGTATGAAAAATGACTAAAGTTTCAATTACTGTAATTTTGTATTTTTATATGTAAATAGTTATTATTTGTTCATTATTTTGATAAATAAATTACCCTTGAATCTAACAATATGAGTTTTATACCATATTTACTTGTAGTTGTAGGTAATAAATTAAGAACTATGAATGTCTATGACTTTGGTATTCTTGTAACTAATTATTGAAAAATAAATAGGAAATTATGTTTTCAAGATCTAGATTTTAATTAGGGATAAAACATAATAAATAATTGAGCTAAAGATATAAGACTCAGTACATAAAATAACTGAAAACGTTAATTTTAAACGGATTGAAAAACTCAATCTTGCAATGGCGCCGCGAATTATGCGTGAGTTTTCAAGTTGGCTTTTTATCAAAAAAATATTAGTTACTTTGTTGTTTTAGAGATATTTTGGTACTGTTGTTATTCTATTTTTATATTTTGAACTTTTATATGTAATCTGTTCATTCAAAATTTCTATAGCTAAATATTTGCTATAAATGGAAAACATTTACTGATTTCTCAAAATACAAGAATTTTACTGCATCCTTTACATTGTATTTGTAATAAATTTATAGAAAATTTATTTGAGCTACCATAGCTTTTTACAGAATAAGAATCAGTTTAGTGTAACTGATTTTATGGCATTTTTTCGGAGACGCGGGAGAATGCTACATAAATTTTGAAATAGCGTCATAGCGTGAACGAAATGTCAGTGTAAATGTGCCAGGCTTGAAGGGTTAATGGACCAGCGGTAAAACCATTGTTTTAAGAGATAACCAGGGTACAATAATAGCGAATATCATTGAATGTACCTACAACATTGCGTTCTTAAAATGAATAAAATACTTTTGACTTCACATTTACATTATTTCTACTATTCATGCTACCACAATTTTAAGTATCTCATGAGATAGACATTGGTTTTTTCTATCTGAAAAAACCATTATATAAAATAGTACCATTATATAAATAATATATTATGCAAAGTCAAATGTTTTTATTCAATATAAGTACAAGTACAGTACATTCATTGAAAGTCAAAACATTTGCCTGGCACTGGTTGTCTCTTGGCTTTGAAATTCTACCGTTGCACACCGCACACCGCAAGTCATAGTCTACATTTTCTTACCGGCTAGGTCTTGGCAATTCTTGCGCTGTGGGTTGGGTCCTTATCAATCTCACTCCTATATCTTCTCCTTCTTGGCTCTCTGGAGTGTCTTCAGAGCTACTTCTTTTGTAGACCACTCTGTATTCAAAAGAAGAGGGTTTAAAAACAAAGAAAACAAAGGCTTACACAACTGTTATAAATTTAATTTAAATAAAATTAAACTAGGATGTAAAGAGTATGTGACCGGTTGTTGGCAGTCGAATATATATGTAGCTGTCTAGAACATGTCAGGATGAAGGGCAACTAGCCAATATACATGCACGAAACTGAACTAATTATTCATGCATTACATATAAATATGCATTCACGACAGTTCAGCCCTTCAGGGATAGTCAGAGATTGAGTCTAATATCACCTAAGATTTTTGTGATGGTCTTTAGTCACTCGAAAACCCCTTTTTAACTCATAAACAATTACCAACATTTCAGTTTGTAAACCATGTCGCCGTATACAAATACTGACAATTGCTTAATTTGGGGAATTGGCTGTTTTCCTCACGATGTCATCCCCCAACGATACTAATATTATCCCACGCCGTTATATTTTAAAAATTATCCTTTATATTACTATTAAGTAGTTAATTCCTTACCCTACATTTGGCACAGGGCGCGTTCTTCGTTTCCAGAAGAGTATCCCGGCTGTCACTCCCACGGCTATCAACACCGACAGCAGTAAGAAGCCCACCACGTAATACACTTTCGAATTCGACTCTATGGTCAAGTCTTCAAATACTGGTTCCTATGTTGAAGAAATTATAAAATAAATAAGATATATAGAGAGCTTTATATGGGTCGAATGGCAATACCAAATAGTTTTTTTGTGACAGTCTAGTGCCCAATACTACCGGGTGGTGATGAAGAACCTCCTTATTCTTCGGAATAGGCTATAGTTAGTGTTTTTACATTGCACTCGCAATATAGACGGTACTATCAGTTGTAAAATCGGATCGATATGTCCATAACTAACCTAATCCATCATTGCAAAAATGGATTCAATAATTTTTGACCACCCTGCAAGGTTAAACCAATTTTTTTTTATCATACGTTTGTGTTATGGTATATTTATTTGGCAGATAATTAGTCTTATACCTTTTTTTATGGGCGAAATATAAATCTGATACCCTTCCAACTAATATTTTGACAACTACATACCACTTTCCAAGTATAAGCTGAGCACTTTTCACCCGCCCGTTTAGTAGTACCATCCTGGCATAGACACGTAGGTCCTTCAGTGTCACCCACACACAGATCGGAACAAGTGACGTCAGCACACTGGTTCTTCCAATCTCTTCCGGACTCCTGTTCATATACTAAAGCAAATGCCGTGGAGCTTAGCTTAGAATAGTAGTAAGGGAAGCATATGTTAGGCCCGTACAGTTTGCACCTGGTTATGTAATAGGTTCTGGAGTCCGTTAGATAGAGGTCGGATTCGTGGAATTTTATTGTTATGGGACCCCGTAAGTGCACCTGTTCTCGGATGATTTTGGTCCTGAAACATGAGAGTTACAATATATAAACTGCGTACAGGTGTTGTAAAGGTTGAATGAGATGTAGGGAATATGTAGCTTATCCATCTATGTGTCAACTTTTACAATGATTGTTCTTAGTTATTCAGTACTGTAATTATAAAATAAAGTATCAGTAAATTTTCCAACAATTTTTTAGAGAGATAGGAACTGGACTACAAATTCTTATAAGTTCTTCTTCTTCTTTTTGGAGTTTTTGACCATTATTTCGCTGCCCCCGACGAACACTATCGTATGCGCTCTTACCATAGAATCGGTTTTATTGAATATTCGTATCCACACCATCGTATTACGCCATAGAGTAAATTTTTAAGGTTGGGCAATGACTTTTGGATTTATGCATTGAGTAATGATCTTTATGTTTTTATTCAATGGGAAATTTAAGACGATTTATAACGCAAAAGGCTATTACCGAATCTCAAAAGCCAACATTATAGAGTAAACTACTCTTACGTTATTGTTCGAGTGATATATTACATATCAGTGTTGCATATGTATCACGGAACAATATCGTAGCGCACGATTACTATAGCAATACAGTTTAGTGATTTCCGTCGATCACTATCGTAAAGTTAGGTTGCGTTAATATTCACCATAGCACAGACCATAGTATATTTCAGTAATAGACATTTTCTTAAATATCTCATTTAGATCCAATTTTTTTTACAAAAAAAATATTTAAAATTTAGTTTAATAATACCCTCTATATTTGGTATAAATATGTTTATTGTAGATTTGATAGTTTTTAAGATATTCAGTTTTTAGTTGCTGGTGTAAAATTGTTATTTTCCTATTACGATAGTGTTCGTCGGGGGCAGCGATTTTCAAAGCTGCAAAGCTTGTTGGAATGAAACCGTATAATCACATAATTTATTGACAACCAATCTTTTCTAACCTAAAATATTCATAGAATGTTTTATATATCATTTAAACACCTAAACTGAAACAGCAAAAACACAGTACAATTACAGTTTGATCATTGTATCACTAACCCAAGTTTTCCATTATAATCCATCTGAACGATCCGACTCGGTATCCTTTCAGCGACATACAACTTCTGTTTCTCAGGGTCCACAGTGAGTGAATTGCAGTCGATCAGGGTGGTGAGCAGTTGGGCCCGGAGACCAGACATCTGGGCTTTCAGAACGTCAGACTTCCTACTGGAGGTGACACAGAAGAACATCATTCCGTGCACAGGGTCGATGGTTAGTGCTGATATTAATAGCTGGAAAGAAGATTAAATTTGAGGAACAATATAAAGATAGTCGACTTGCACGACGCAAGAGGTAACTAAGAAATGAGAGGTCAATGGTATTTATTTGACGGTGAGCTAGCAAGCTGTCTCAGATCTATATAATAGCGATAGGTGATAGTGGAATTTAAATTTTTTTGTCTACCTTAAAAAGGTTTCAAGGTTACGGGTACATACGTGGAAGATTGATTTTGAAGTTATGTTGCCTGATATTTCAGAGTTATGAGAGCTTCCTTGATGATACGCAATATCTCAGTTTTAGGATATATTTTGGCTTATAAATAAACTACTTACCTATCGATTTACTCATTAAGATACCACTTTTACACACTTTATGAATTGTCTGGGACAACTGGCTGGCAAAATTTAAACACATCCTAAATAAAAAAACCAATTAAAATATCTGAAAAATGTCTACTTACGTTTTTATCGTCATCAAAGGACTTATAAACGTAAGCACACATGGCCTTCTGGAAATTGCACACTTTGATGCTGTTGAAGTGAGGCGTTTGGTCCACAAAATACACGTTTCCTGTCAACCAATCCACGTTTATCTGCAAAAAAAGAAAGTTTTTTTAATCTTATTTTTAAAGCTCGTCAAGAAAATTTCTCGACTAGATAAGATAATGTAGAAAGTAAAAGGCATTATGCTAGATATTTTATAAGAATTAAATTTTCATTATTAATTAACGGTTCTTTGGTTATAAGATCGTTGTAACTATAGATGTAACGTAGTATGTAGTTAGTCTATAGATGCCATAATTCATGTTTATTTTGTTCATATTAGTTAAAAAGATCACCTTAGCTAATCTAGCTACCAAAGATCAATCTAGCTGCTTACTAAATGTAATACGTACATGATCCACAGTGCCAATGTTCGAAAATTTAGCAGTCGGTTTGCTAAAATTGTTATATTGGATCAGGTTATTCTGGATGTCTGAGACGTAAAGTTTCTTATTTCTGTAAAGAAATTGAAGGATTGTTAATAACCGCTTTTGTACCCGCCATTTTGTCAAAGCTGACAATGAGATACTCTAATCTCTAAATAGAGTCATTATCAATCAAATAATTAAAATTTTACGAAGATGGGTAAGAGAGTTACCAATATGTTATAAGTAACAGAGGAAATGTTGTGTCTCAAAGGTTCTGCATGATTCATATGCGTATATGTTTGTAATTAACACAACAACAGTGATGATGTCAAATGCAATCACCATGTCAGAGAAGTCCGCAGCACTGTGATATTATATTTCGATGAAAATTAGGTTTACCGAAAATGGGAGACGGTAGAAGTACCTATATCTACTATATGTGACAAGGTATACTGTTGTAAATTTGCCAGTATCGGGAAATGTACGGTATTCTAATATTTATTTCCCCCTTTGTAGGTAAACGTGCCTGACAAGTGTGTACATGTATGGTTTGCATAACGTACAAGTATGGATGTATTCTTACCGCACATTATAGTCTACGCTGTTGATGTCCACATGCAGTTTGTGAGAGCTTACTGGCAACATATCGTGCACCAGTCTTAGCGTGTCATTAGTGGCGAAGAGTACGCCGAAAGTCGCGTTAATGGATTTGCATTCTATGTGGTCGAAACTGTAACAAACAGTGGTTAAATTAGTTATTTTTTAACATTCGCAATTTGTACTCATTTTATGTACTATATGAGACACGTGTCACGATAAATTCCGGGTTGTATCAAAACTGATCGACGAAGTATTCCTGTGACCACGGTCTATGCAACTGGGTCAAAACGTCGGGTGATATAAAGGTAAGGTATTAACTTTATCGTGATTCGAGCCAGTATCATAAAGTAAATATAAAAGTGGTGAAAATATACAATATGACCCATTTATAAGTATTTTATAAGTATTTGCTATAAGTATTTCACCTGTCGTTTAGACAGCAAATCTGTCGAAGTCGAACTAAAAGTTACAAAGGAATTATCATTTATGCAAGATCTTTTCACTTAGAGAAGTAGTGAACAATATCTCAATGCATTTAGTAAATTTAATACATAACATATTATTTTATTTCACGGACCTCATCGATTGTTGTAGGTTATAGTTTTCTATTTTTGGGCAAACAACTTAAGCTTCTTAAGTAGTACCTTTGTTATCCTGTCGTAGCATTTGAAGCCGGATATAGTCTAGTTATTTTAATCATCAGACATAACTACTATAAAATACTCTCACCTCAGCGTATACCCTTGCCGACACGAACATTCAAAAGAACCGGGAAGATTCGTGCAAATTTGTGAGCAAGTGTCCATGGCGCATTCGTCAATGTCCTTGCATTTCCCACTTTTGGTGACCACGAAGCCTTCAGGGCAGGTACAGCGGTCTCCCTGAGGGGTGGGCTGACATGCGCCGCTACACGTGTGGTTCTTGCAGGCAGTAACTGGGAAGTGATGTATAAAGTTAGTGAGGTACAAAGATTAAAAATATCGAAGACATTTTGTGATCAGTGATCCATCTCCACATTGCATGCATGTAGTAAGGATATCCATAATTGTATTTCTAATAAATGTGCCTCTGGCATCACTGTTAATTTGTGTGAAATTGAACAGACAATTTAATCGTAATTCTTAGTTACATTCGGTTGACTATTGACAGAATTTTTGTAAAATTTACTTTAAGTCTAATTCGATCAGATGAAACTTTTTGCTCGCCGAACGAAAGGTACAGATCAATAATGTATAATATATTACGGAGTATATTGTACAAAATTATGATACAAAGAAATGCACAACCCTAATTATAAGAGGCACTACACCTTTGTCTACTCACAGCATTTAGCTCCTTCGTCAGAGCCGTCGCTGCAATCAATGATTCGGTCGCACACCCTCTTCCAGTCCACACACTGCTTGTTGGCACATGAGTAGCCCTCTGCGCAGTCTATTGGCCGTATATTTGGCAGTCTGGTGGGGGCTGCAACGTTTAATATTATCTATCTATTGTATGAAGATATTGAAAAAAACTTCAACCAATATCAATCAGCTTATGTCAGTCCACTGCTGGACGTAGGCCTCCCCAAGGTTACGCCACAAAACACGATCACTGTCCTCAGCCAACACTACCAGCGACCTTTTTCAAGTCATCGATCCACCAAACCGGAGAGGCGTCCTACGACACACGGCCGCCATTCGAGAACCACTTTGCTCCAACGGTCTTCGAACGTCGTTAACCAAGATGATCGGTCTAAATATCGAACAAATGCTTCGATAAGCAACAGCTATGTTAACGGTCCAGATATTAGCACAGTACGGAAAATTAGTATCTCTATCTGCCATGAAGTCAACTATCTGTCACATTAGGCACAGGTATCAGGTAAAAATTGGGTTTAATATGTCCTGATCACGGACTACTCCGTTATTTCGAAAGTACATACCTGAATTTCTCCAACATTCCCATCTTGCTATGTATGTTATGTTAAACCTGTTACCAAGTTACCGTTTACCAAGATACTCACAAGCACAGTTCCACACGGCCTCGTCACTGCCATCTCGGCACTGAGTTATGCCATCGCATACGAACTTCATGGGGATGCACCTCATTTCTTGGGAGCACTTGAACTGCCCCAGGATGTCGCAATTGTAGTCGCAGTCCCATTCATCCGTTCCCTCTGGACAATCTTCTCTGCCGTCACACCTGAAAGGAAGAAGAAGAGATGAACCTAACCCCAATATCATGTATATTGGGGGTTGGTTGCTCATCTAATTTAGAATTGCTAGGGATTAAACGACCAGAATGTATGTATGTAAAGGTGAGCAGAAGAACATATACATAACCTTCCCTCAGGGACTTGAACATACATTTAGAGGCCCCGTGATGCAATTTAGATGAATAGCATCGAATTTTGAGACAGCACCTTTTCACTGCATCAAAAAAAAATCGCCTGTTATGTCTCACTTGATCTAAAAAGGGATGGATAGATTAAATATTTACCTAGCAAGGCACCTAGCTGGTAATATTCCTAGTTACTATTGCTATTAATGTGATATAATCTTCACATCTGTTTTAATTTTATAGACAATCCTTGACTGATTGATTTATAATAATTAGTTTCAACTTACCTGGCAGTGAGCGGGATACAGATTTTTCTATTCAGTTCACAGACGTATTCATTGGCACCGGTGCATCGCTCCTGAATTTGTATAAATAGAATAAGAGATATGATAGAATATCAATTTCCACGTCCATTACTCCGGGTCCGGTCCAGGAGACACGATAATCATAACTAACGGGAATGATGTCATAATTAATAACTAACGGGAATTATCGCAGATGGTCAGACCATGACCATGGCTGCTGCAACGTAGCCGAAACGTCGGGTTAATAAAGATAACTTTATTATATAAAAACATACGCGATAAGTCCCGTTAGTTATTAATCATGAGTGTAAATCGCGAATCTCTTAAAACTATAATCTCTCTGTCGTTCACTTTCAGCATTAATATTCAGTTTGGGCTGACTTATGGTATATTGGTGACAGGTTACTAATCAATCGTTCGGTAGATTCGATTAGCATCTTCCCCTTACGCCTTTTCGACATTAAGTAATGATCGTGAAGAATAGCAACTTTTAAGAATTCTTTTTACGTCTCGGAATTGTTCTTATGTTCTTTTTACACGGGAAAATAATTATATGTGCCCATTATAACAAAATGATCTGATACTTATACTATTGGTAGCAATTATAGTTTTAACAGATTCGCGATTTATACTCATGATTAATAACTAACGGGACTTATCGCGTATGTTTTACATAATAAAGTTACCTTTATTAACCCGATTGATTAAAGGTAACTTTATTATATAAAAACATACGCGACAAGTCCCGTTAGTTATTAATTTTATTGGTAGCAATGTTGTTTGGAAAGATTTATTTCATAAATGTACAATTACATATAAGACAAGTTCTCTCCATTTTAGCTGACTAACTTCAGATCTGGTGACAATTGACCTTTACAGAAAATTTATAAAGCTATTCACATAGTAAATAAAATGAGTATAAATCGCGAGTGTTTAAAAATAACTATTTATAAAGCTATTGACTACTATTGCTATTAACTTCATTTTTTTATCTTCTGTTACCTCAGTATCCAAGCTATGGATCTCGTCTTCTTCATTACAGCGGTCTTCATCAGATCCGTCTGGACATTGAGGTATACCATCACACACCTCGTGAAGTTGGATACAGGATCCTTCCAAACATCTGTACTGGTCTATGCTGCAGGAATGGTTTGCTAAAAACGAATAAGTGAAGGTAGGTATACTATCGACGTAGCTCAGTTGTTTGGGGCTTGACTCTGTATCAGTGGGTACAGGGTTCAAATCCCTTGAGCATGTACCAATGGAAATTAGATTTACGAATTTCTATGTACATTTTTATAATGAAACATACATTTACGTAATGCGTCGAATACTACGGTGAAGGAAAACATCGTGAGGAAACCTACCTGTTCCCCGAACAGGTAATAGTTAGTGCTTGTAAATGGCGACATGGCTTACCACAAGTCACATTGAGTACTGACTAACTGGTCAACAGGTGGGTTCGAGGTGGACATAGAATTACCACCTTCGCAATTGCGGAGATGGAAACCTGAACCTCTGACTACCCCGCAAGGGTTAATGGTGTAATCGTGAACGCGTTTGTCTTTAGGTATAAGATGGCTGATGATAATATGATGATGATAAAATGTTGCCTTTAAGGTTTGTCAAATCTGTTTGTGGACATGGCTTTTAATGTAGGTAATGCCAGTTTTTCTGTAGAGAGAAATTACGAATTTTTTTGACAAAATCGGAAGGTAAAACTCTTAGGAAGCAAGAAAAGGTTTTTTATGTTCTAGCTGCTTTTTACTATGTGTATCATGCTATTTTCGGATCAACAACGTAGGAGAAAAAATAACATTCTTTAATAAGTAATATCATGTCTAAAACTTTGAAAAATGTTTTACCTTCGTTGCCCCTTGCACACACTTTTATTAAATCTTTTTTAAATTTACTTAGGCAAATTTGGATGAAATTGATTAGTTATCGTAAATAGACTTGGAATGACTCACTGCAATCAACTTCATCAGACCCATCCAGGCAGTCAGGCTCTCCATCACATCGCCAGTTCTTGATGATGCACGCGCCGTTGTCACATCTGGATTAACATTATTAATATAAATGATAGTTTTAAGAGATTCGCGATTTATACTCATGATTAATAACTAACGGAAACGTCGGGTTAATAATAAAGGTAACTTTACTATATAAAAACTTAATAAATGATATAAAGATAAGTCCGATAAGTCCCGTATTATTATAAATGATATAAATACATTTTTACAGAGAGACGAGCGAGATGTGTTTGTATGTACAGTTCATTTATAAAATTGAATGCACGCAACGAAATAACTGTTCTAATCGGTTTTGTGATTTTTTACAGGTTGCTAATTTGTTCGCCTCAAATAAATTTATTTATATTTTCTTTAGAGGTACCCAAGGATGTACTAACGAGTTCCATATAAAATGCCGAAGATTATAGAGGAGAAATTTCGTAAGAGTTTTTATATCATCATATTCATATTCATAAGAATTTATCACACCAATATTATATACCAAGAGACAACCAGTGTCAGACAAATACTTTGGATTTCATTGAGTGTACTGTACTTATACTTATATTGTTATTGCTGGTTGGGCTGCAGTTACTTCTGATAGAGTATTATTGAATTTGTATTGAATAATGTCTATAGAGTTTCTTGGCATTTCTTCTCTGCAGGTTTCCTTTACGAAATGCCAATAAGTTTAATTAAATTTTTTTTTTAAAGATTATCTAATTTTAAATTAAATTTTTCACGTCATTTTTTTTGCCATTCAATAAGTGATTTTATGACCCTTATGTTGAATAAAAAGCATCTTATTATCATTTCATATTGAATAAAAACATTTCAGTATGAGTTTGAAACAGTGAGCAAATAAAAAGCATTTCATTTTATATTGAATAAAAACATTTCACTTTTTCTTTGAAACAGTAAACAAACTAAGAGACAACCAGTGTCAGCAAATGTTTTGACATTCAATGAATGTACTGTACTTGTACTTATGTTGAATAAAAACATTTGACTTTGACTTTGACTTTAAACAACAAAACCGTCTTTCCATACCCTCAATTACAAATCCCTCTCTTTGAAATACATACGTGAACTCCCGATCCTCAAAGCACTTGTAGGTACCACATTCAGGTGGCAGTTCGTCGCTCCTATCAGAGCAATCGTCCACTCTGTCACATCTCTTCGACAGGGGAAGGCACGTGGACAGGTCATTACTGCACTGAAACTCGTCTTTGGCGCACGTTACGTTGGCCACTGCAAGGGAGACTTACATACTGATACGTCCTTTAAACCCTTTCGGAGTGGACCAAACATAGGAGGTACATATAATATCTCCTAGGTATAATATCTCCCAGGTCACTTTTAGCATGAATACTGGGGTTGCGATGTCATAATGGAACAATGGTGACATGTTGCTAGCCCATCGCCTAATAGATTCTATTTAACCGTAGTCGGTTCGATACACGTAGTGTAAGACATCCCTTGCCTGGCCTAATAACCAGAAGGTCATTTGTAGTCAATTTTTGAGGGAGTTCAATAATTATGTTTTATGGCATACCTTGGGGGAAGTACCTACATACATACAATATGTCTAGCAGCAGGATGGTATTATATTATATTGATTGATTTTATTTTATCATACCTATTCGAGCATACTATTTATTTCTAGTAACCTGTCACAACATTCAAAATGAGATTGATTTGTGTCCTAATATTTATGCTATCAAGTGACCTAGAAGATATATAACTCCGAGGTTCTACCCCGAAAGAGATAAGAGTAGCGACCTCTAGCGCCACACAAAGAGCGACAACTTAAGTGTTTCTCCTTTTGTAGCGCTAGAGGTCGCCACAGTATACGTATGTACTTACCACAACTCCTCTCATCCTCCTTATGCGGACAATCGTCTTTTCCATCACAATACTTCCCCTTGACACACAGATTCTCCTCTTCACAATAAACCTCGCCTTGTCCACATTGCTTCAGCTTCTCGCACCGTTCATTCCTAATCCGATACCCCGGTGGGCACAAGCAATCGTAGTTATAGCGCAGGTCTGAGCTGTTCCGAGGGTAGAGGTGGCTGTCCTGTACACACATGTGGGAACAGGGGTTCTTGCTGTAGCAGGGGTGCTGGATCATGATGTTGTCCGGGTGCACCGGTGGGGCTACCCACTGGACGTACAGCTGGCTTTTTGGGGGGAATACCGCTGGAAATTTGCAGAAGTTTATTATATAGTATATTATATGCGCAAGCGGTTTTAGCCTAGTGGGAAAGATCTCTGGGTTCGAATATGGGGTCAGGCATGTACCAATGAATGAAATTTATAATAATGTGTTTTTCATTTACGTACTTTATTTACATTTGCTAACGTGAGGGAAAACATCGTGCAGAAACCTACCTATCTCGAGAGAAATGTAATACCTGTATGCCTGTATACGGCGGTATGGTGCTTATAAACTCTTCAAAATCGAACTTATTTGGTTAGGTACAACCCCGAAAGGGTTTTATAGCCTGTGAACGCTTATATAATAAACTATAATCGTAGTTATGGGTGTGTGAGCCTCATCATCACAGAATTTGTAACGAGTAAAGAGACCATCCATAAATACATGTCTGATTTATTAGCTTTTTTTTTCAAAACAATGCTTACCCTATAAATAAATGTTTCATTCATATAAATTATTAAAAAACAAAGATTGTTAAAAAGCAAAGTTGATTTAATTTATAACAATATACTCCAAGTTACTTACACAGGTCCATTTTTCTGATATTCTGTTGCGTCTCATTGACTTCTGTCCAAAAGATGCGAGGGGTGCGGCGGTCAGTCCAGAATATCTTGGTGTCTGTGACTGCCATGCTGTGGACAGTCGTCGACAATCTTCTGAAGGTCTCCCTTGCAGCTCCTGAAAGCATTATACGTGATAGATCCTCAAGATAGTGTATATCTTAAACTATCGATTGCCACCTGGAACGATTCTGCAAATCTCTCTTGCTTCACTCACACCCATTCACATACATACATACACATCACGCCTGATTCCCTGTAGAGGGGTAGGCAGAGATCATGGATCCCCATTTGTCCCGATCCTGACAAACCACTTTCGCTTCATTGGCTTTCATTCATCCTCTCATACACTCTCGGCGGTTATAGGTACTCCTAACGTCACCTTTTTTCAATATAGCGTCTATCTGACATATACACCCATTGACCTCCTCCAAAATACTCTTCTGTTCTTCACGCAAAATATTAGTTTTTTATGTCATGGATCCATTTCCGATAAAGTATGGCCGCACTATAATGAAATGTAAATTCGCACAATAATCTAGCGACGACATCTAGCGGATTTCACTAGAAAAGGGAGACAAAGTACACAAAAACATACCACAATCAACCATGGACAAAGTACAATCCCGAGCTAATCTGTCATGTAAAAAGCATGATAACTAGCTGCCGTTCTTTCGGGCATGGGCTAGAAACCTGTCACCAATGTTCCATGTAACAACTACGCAGTTATTACTGCTAAAAAGTGACCTAGGATTATCTCCAAATTTATGTCCATCTCGAAAGCGATTTAAGGACGTGAATGTATATAATGTAGATGAAGTACAGACCAGAATACATACCAAAGGTATGAGCCCTATCGATGGTGCCACTGCCTTCGTCAGCTATGTAGAGGTGTCCGTGAGCATGGTCATTCATGAAGCGCAACTTGACGTGGGGACCTGCAAATAGTAATACAACATACATAAAAAACATACGCTTCACGACTTGTGTATACACACTCCCTTTTTTATTATGGCGGGGTAGTCAGAGGCTTGAATGCCCATCTCCGAAATTTCGAAGGCATGTTAGGTATGGGTCATTCGAAGCCCGCGTATCACTAGATAGACAGCACCCAACGTGATAGGTAGTGAACCGTATCGCCGTATATAGGCACTGACTATTATCTATCCTGAGGGATAGGCAGGTTTCCTCACGATGTTTTCCCTCACCGTTAGCGACTGTAAAATTATGTACGTAAATGAAAAACACATTTAAATTTCATTCATTGATACATGCCAGAGTCGGGATTCGAACCTAGGACCTTTCTCATACGAAGTCCGAGGTCTTACCCACTGGGCTACAGCCGCTATTAGTAATACAACTTATATAGTTTTAAGAGATTCGCGATTTTTACTCATGATTAATAACTAACAGGACTTATCGCGTAAGTTTTTATATAATAAAGTTACTTTTATTAACCCGACGTTTCGACTACGTTGCAGCAGCCATGGTCATGGGTAGACTGGCAGTCTATGGCAACTTTATTATATAAAAACTTACGCGATAAGTTCCGTTAGTTATTAATCACAACTTGCATAGTCTGAATAAGCCTTTAAAATCTATTCAGAGGGTTAAGATGGATCTGTATAACACTTAATGTCGTAGGAGGCGACTAAGAGACTAGGGGTAAATGGAACCAATTGGACGATTGGCTAGCAACGTGTCACAAATGTTCCATAATGACATTAGGACCCCAAAATTTATGCTAAAAAGTTACCTAGGAGACATTGTCTCCGAGGTTCTGTCCATCCCAAAAAGACAAAAGACAAACGCATTCACGACCGTTAACCCGTGCGGGGTAGTCAGAGGTTTAGGTGTCCATTTCTCCGTAATTGCGAAGGTAGTAATTCTATAGCCACCTCAAACCCCCGTGTTAACCAGATAGTCAGTACTCAACGTGACAGGTGGTAAGTATGTCGCCATTTACAAGCACTAACTATTACCTGTTCGAGGAACATGTAGGTTTCCTCACGATGTTTTCCCTCACCGTATAACTCGATGCATTTCGTAGGTGTGTTTTTATTACGAAAATGTATATAGAAATTCATTAAACCTCATTTCCATTGGTACATGCTCAAGCGGGATTTAAACCCTTTACCCACTGATACAGAGCCAAGCCCCAAACAACTGAGCTACGTCGAATTTCGTCCACCCCGAAAGGGATTAAAGGACGTGAAGTTATATGTATATGATGTATAATGGTTCAATCACCTAAAAATCCGGTGGTGATCTCTCGCTTCCTGGCTCTGGCATTGAGGGAAAATCTGTCAACGTATAGCTCGGTTTTTTCATAATCGTATATGGCCACCAGAAGATCGCTGTAAGCAGTAATATGAGGATTATAACCATATTCATGATTAATAACTAACGGGACTTATCGCGTAAGTTTTTATATAATAAAGTTACCTTTATTAACCCGACGTTTCGGCTACGTTACAGCAGCCATGGTCACGCGCAGACTCAAGTCTCTTACGCGATAAATCCCGTTAGTTATAAATCATGACTATAAATCGCGAATCTCTTAAAACTATAACCATATTATTTTGGTTTCAGACTTCGTGTGCATCTGGATTGAGGGCCACTTTTTCAAATATTGGACAATCGAAATGAAAGTCACAGGGCATTTAGTAAAGAATTAGTAAAAACTATAGCATCTATTCTTAAATTTCTTAAACTTGAAACAAAAAAGTTATTGTCAAAAAACTGTGGCTATCAATATTCTAGATCTCGGAAAGTACGAATCCTGGGATAATGCTGTTTATTCGAGGATTTAGTAAAGAATTTCTTAAAAAAATTAAGAAAAACTCAAATCTCAAAAATGCGTTTAATATAGGTTTAGGGCGATTTTGCTATGGCCCTCAGTTCAGAGGTCGCTGACTTTTGGAATCATCAAAAAATGAACATTTCTATACAAAAAGACTAATGTAACTTATATTATCTTGAAGCTCCATGGCTCAATGAATTAGTAATGAAGAAATAACGATACAAAAGCGAATAGTTTAAGAGAAAATGAAATTTGAATTTTCATCTGACGTACAAACTGAGAGCCCTAAACTTTCGACGATATTGACTAAACTAAGCCATCTACACTAGCGTACATAAGGATGACTAATTTTACTAATTTTTTACTAAATCCGTGCAATATTTACATGCCTCTAAATATCACACTTTAAGAGGAAAATGATTTTGAATATTTATATAGGAGAAAATTCTGTAGGGTGACTATGTTATGTGTAAATAAAATATGTATATGCAAGTATTTGATGTGTTCTTGTAGTATATTGTAGCACAGATGGATAATTGGGGGTTTATTACGCCTAAATATCCCATTCTAGCAGCATATATTTTAGCTTCTGATTTAATTTGCGAATATTTTTATTTATATATATATATTTAATCGTACATAGTAATGTATGTATTTTTACGGTTTTTTAAGGTTGATATGTCTATCTGAGCTGTACACTGACAACGATGACCTTTCAGTTTAATATAATCGTTCTGTATTTTACTTTTTTCAAAATCCATGTACGTCTCAATTTAGAATTTTGGCAAATTGTCTGTTTAATCATATCAGACCATTTATATTTTGGTAAAGTTAGGTATGTTCGAAATGAATTGTCTTTTTTTTTTCTTACACGCCGTGACAGGGGTAATCTTTTTTAGTTCATATAGATCTATATCAATTGAGAATCGTTTACACAGAATTTTAAGTTCTCAGCAATTTTCTTTTTGTATAGGGTGTTTTGTTTTTGTTCATTGTCGTTATATTGCTCTAAACAAATGTTTACAATATTCTCAAAAATTTATTTAACCCATTGTTTTAACCATTTAGAAATTGACGCTGCATTGTGTGAATATCTTTCTTTTTCATTTATTCATTGTGTGATATTGTGTAAATATCAGGCCATAGAATTTGTAAATAATTATTGTTTTTATTACTTCAGACTAGTTACAAGAAATTTTGTTTTTTAATATGGTATTTTATATTTCAACCTTTCTGTAAATTCGACGTAGCTCATTCATTGATGGATTGATTCTGTATCAATGAGTACGAATTTCAAAGCCTGGAACATGTACTATTATGGAAATTAAATTTTATATTTGATTGTTTGTGTTGTATTGTGATTGGATAACTTGTGCTCCGCAATTGTAAAGATGATTACTCGAACCTGAAAACCCTGCAAAGATTAAAGTCACGAAAGTGTCTGTATACTTTTATATAGTTTACTATTAATTTATTTGGTGATTCCGGTTTATGCGGCGTTACAGATAGTGTGTTGTATTGTAGCTAATATCTTTGAATGTGGTTATTGTCAATAAAGTGCTAATAATCTATGTTTATATTTTATTAATAACATTTCTATTTATTTTTACGCAACAAATAAAACCGTAACATATTCGTCATATACCTTGTACATACCCTCAAAGACATGATAATATTTCATAGGTCAATTTTTAGCATACATAAATCTTAGGGTTGTAATTGACACATTACAGAACACAATATTTGAAGTTTTCACATTGACTTTCAAAGAATACATGAATAAATAGACGATTGTCACACTGATTCTACTTTCAAACGGACTGATCACTATCTCCACCATAGATAAGTGTTTGATGACTTTGCGTAGGCAATTTAATCTCCAATCCTAGCTACTTTGGTTCATATGTATCTTTGTATTTGGTTCGGGACGTCGAATACTTTTTTATATTTACACATAACATAGTCACCCTACAGAATTTTCTCCTAGAGTACCCGCCACATAAGGTGGCAGTAGCCAAACTTGGAACTAAATTTGACGTTTTCGCCATTGCGTGTTATTTTGTATGAAAGGTAAATTTAGTATTACCAGCGTTGTGTTTTTTGCCCACTCTTTGTAATTTTTATGTTTGTTAAGGGTGATTATAATAAATTGATTTCTGGAGTTTCTTGTTAGTTCTTCTCCAAGGGTCTCCGCTGAACTTCTTCTTCTCAATCGTTACGCTCTTATCAGAGCGGTCGTGGTCTTCATGACGTGGCATTTTGAGCAGCCGAAATGGTTGGTGAACTAACCTCGGTAAAAATATGTAAAGACAATGCTCAGTGCCATGTTTGAAATAGTTTTTTTTACATACATACATACACATCACGCCTGATTCCCTGTAGAGGGGTAGGCAGAGATCACGGATCCCCATTTGTCCCGATCCTGACAGACCACTTTCGCTTCATTGACATTCATACATTCTCTAATACACTCTCGGTGGTTATAGGTACTCCTAACGTAACCTTTTTTCAATATAGCGTCTATCTGACTGTTACATATATGTCTTATTAGGCCGACCCCTACGTAACCGCCCTTCCACTTCACTCATATATATTCCTTTTGTCAATATATAGTTTTTTTTAATTTGTACTTAGATCATAAAATAACTTTCAAAGAGAGCTTATGATAGGGCCTATTTTGAATAAAAATATTTTGACTTTTGACTTTGGTATATTAATTTGTTTTATTTGAGTTTATAGCTCTGCAACCAAAGATCGTTACAAATGAAACCTCAATATAATGTATCGAGCCGTATGGCACAGTGAGTGCTAGTTTTGGCGTGTTTACTGGCAACACTGGATTACGCGACTGTGGCGACGCCTCCAACTGCCACCTTATGTGGCGGGTACTCTATATAAATATTCAAAATCATTTTCCTCTTAAAGTGTGATATTTAGAGGCATGTAAATATTGCACGGATTTAGTAAAAAAATAGTAAAATTAGTCATCCTTATGTACGCTAGTGTAGATGGCTTAGTTTAGTCAATATCGTCGAAAGTTTAGGGCTCTCAGTTTGTACGTCAGATGAAAATTCAAATTTCATTTTCTCTTAAACTATTCGCTTTTGTATCGTTATTTCTTCATTACTAATTCATTGAGCCATGGAGCTTCAAGATAATATAAGTTACATTAGTCTTTTTGTATAGAAATGTTCATTTTTTGATGATTCCAAAAGTCAGCGACCTCTGAACTGAGGGCCATAGCAAAATCGCCCTAAACCTATATTAAACGCATTTTTGAGATTTGAGTTTTTCTTAATTTTTTTAAGAAATTCTTTACTAAATCCTCGAATAAACAGCATTATCCCAGGATTCGTACTTTCCGAGATCTAGAAAATGCTGGCATCAGGATTGAGGGCCACAGTTTTTTGACAATAACTTTTTTGTTTCAAGTTTAAGAAATTTAAGAATAGATGCTATAGTTTTTACTAATTCTTTACTAAATGCCCTGTGACTTTCATTTCGATTGTCCAATATTTGAAAAAGTGGCCCTCAATCCAGATGCACACTCAGACTTCGACATAATATTATGTAATTTTGACAACAAAATCTAATGAAATAAAGTTTTGGACATGTCATACGATGGGATTAAGACGTAATGGTTGTATATTTGGTCACAATGTATTCTTAATAGAATGAGTGAGGTTAATTCTAAAGAAAAATATTCGGAACTTTTTCATTTAATTGAAGTTTATACATTCATGTTTATATAAATGAAATGGGGCGATAGGCAAGCAACTTGTCACCAATATTCTATATGTTAAAAAAGGGTGACTTTAGAAGGACCTGAAGTCAAAAGTCAAAGTCAAAGTCAAATGTTTTTATTCAACATAAGTACAAGTACAGTACATTCATTGAAAGTCAAAACATTTGCCTGACACTGGTTGTCTCTTATCATTGAAATTCTACCGTTGGTTCGGAAGCCCTGGCTCGGAGAAGAACCAACAAGAAACTCCGGCTTTCAGGATTTTTTGCCCAGTGCCATTTACAAAAACAAATTTATAAAGAAACATAATTAACTTTGCACATATAGCTTAGATGCACTCATTGCCAACCCTGAGCATCGGCAAGGTAGTCTCCGACCGCGTAGTAAGCGCCCCGGACTAGTCGGCCTCTAACTATAGTCTTAAATTTAGGCAAGGGCAATCGCGTAATCCAGTCCGGTAAATGATTATAAAAACGCACGCAATTTCCAATAAAAGATTTCTTGACCTTTTGAAGCCTCGAGGGCGCCACATACAGCTTATGTTTGTTCCTAGTATTAATTTTATGAACATCACAGTTTCTTCTAAAAATATTTATATTTTTATGTACATAAATGACACAATCATATATGTACTGAGCAACAACCGTCAAAATATCAATTTCTTTAAATTTTTCACGAAGTGACTCTCTGGGGCCCATTCTATAAATGCAGCGAACAGCCCTCTTCTGCAAAACGAATATTGTGTTTATGTCAGCAGCACAACCCCACAGCAAGATGTCATAAGACATAATGCTATGAAAGTAGCTGAAATAAACAACCCTAGCCGTGAACTCGTCCGTGTATTCCCTAATCCGTTTAACAGCATATGCCGCGGAACTAAGTTTTTTAGATAAAATGCGAATGTGGTCTCCCCACTGAAGCTTTGAATCTAAAGTTATCCCTAAGAAGACAGTAGTATTAATTTTATCTATTTTCTCATTATTTATTATTAGATTGGTTTCGACACCATTAACATTTGGCAAAGTAAATTTAATACATTTTGTTTTATTATTATTAAGAACTAAATTGTTATATTGAAACCATTGAACTACATCTCCTATCACCGAGTTTACTTTTTGCGACTCATCAATTTTCCTGCTAATTTTAAAGATTAGGGATGTGTCATCAGCAAAAAGGACCATCCTGCACCTATTTTTAGTTACAAAAGGTAAGTCATTTATGTATACTAGGAAAAGAAACGGACCTAATATTGAACCTTGAGGCACCCCCATCTGGACTGAACGACCCGACGACTGCTCCAAACCAATAGTTACTTTTTGTACTCTATTACTTAAATATGATTTTATTACATTTAGTGAATTATTTTTAACTCCATAATACTCTAATTTTCTTATTATTATATCATGTCGGACACAATCGAACGCTTTAGAAAGGTCACAGAAGATACCAAATGCATCCTGTGACCGTTCCCAGGCATCAAAAATCCCTTTTATTAATTCTACACCAGCATCAGTTGTGGACAAACCCTTTGTGAAGCCAAATTGTTTAGAATGTAGCAGTCCGTTCAAATTAAAATGGTACAACATCTGATTTAACAAGATTTTCTCGAATACTTTACTTAATGCTGGTAGCACGGATATTGGACGGTAATTAGATGGGTCCAAGGTACTACCAGACTTATATATCGGTGTTACTCTACTTAGTTTCATTAAATCAGGGTACGAACCTGATTCTATCGAGGCATTGAAAACCGATGCCAGATAAGGTGCCAACAAGTCAATAATAACACTAATTGTTTTGACCGAGTGTCCAAACAGATCCACAGTTTTTTTCTTACTGAAAATTTTGAATGTTTTTATTATTTCTAATGGAGTTGTAGGCCTAAAACGGAACTCACCATCACAACACGGGGCCGACAACGCAAGCAGATTGCAAGCCTTCTCAGCGCAACTGTTTAGTGTGCTGGATGTCATCAAAGGGAGGTTTCCAAAATATTCTTCAAAACATGAAGCAACATCTGCTTCGCCACATACAATTTTATTATTAAGTTTCAGCTTTAGATTATTTTGATTATATGTTTTAACTCTACCAGTTTCAGATTTAATGACATCCCACGTTTCCTTGATTATATTTTTAGATTTGAGTATTTTATTCCTAATATACAGCGACTTAGCCTGGATACAAACGTTTTTGAATATCTTTGAATATAATTTTACATAGTTTCTAAAAGTTACACTAAAGTTTGTTGTTTTTTCTTCATATAATCGATACAATTTTGTCCTACTAACATGGATACCCGGTGTTGCCCAATCACTAAACTTTTTCCTTGAATTTATATTTAAAGTTTTTGGAATAAAAACAGATTTATGTTCCCCATTAATTAGATCAAAAACTGTTTGGAACATTTTGTTAGGACAGCTACTGTGTATATTAAACAATCTTAGTTTGTTGTTAATTTGTTCTCTAAAACGCTCCAAACGCCGTTCAGTTACCGGAATACAAGTTATTAGCTGAGAATTAATAGAATATATATTTTTGTTAAACGAAGCTAACAGGCCACTGTGATCAGACCTCAAAACATTAATAATTTTGCTGCTGTTTGGGTTCTCATTACTGAATATATTATCAATACATGTAGCAGAATGGCTGGTCACCCTTGTTGGGCTTTCAAATATTCTATCCAACCCAAAAGACCAGAACAAATTTAGAAGTCTAGTAGCCCGTGTCGAGGACTCCAAAAGATCAACATTGAAATCACCACAAAAGATTATGGTCTTATTAGATTTACACAGCTTAAGCAATACCATTTCTAAAATTTTCTCAAAGACACAGAAGTCGCCATTAGGTGGCCTATATAAGCAACAAACAATGAATGCATCTGCCTCCACACAGGACATTTCTATTATTTTTTCTACACTTTCTGAGATTACATCATTCCGAACCTTATTTTTAATACTTTTATGCATAATTATCATAGAGCCACCGTGTATTGAATTTTCACGGCAAAAAGAACTAACAATATTATGATTTTTAAAATTATATATTAATTCATAATCTTTGGCCCAGTGTTCACAAATACAAAATACATTTATATTATTATTATTTAAAAATAATTCAATTTCCAATTCCTTTCCAGCTATGCTTTGAATGTTCTGATGGACAACACTAAGACACTGTGTGGAGTTAAGCTGTGCACAAGTTTCATTTCTGATGCAAGGGGAATCCTCTTTTGTCAAATAACTTAATTTAAATTAATATTTGCAACCTCTTCCTTTGAAGAGATGCATAAATCAAGCCCAAAAGGGGCAATGTCAGAGGCCAGTGAATTGGCTTGGTCAAAACTAAAATAAAATTGTAGCATTTCAGCTACTTGTTTTTTACAACTATTGTTGAGATAGTAAGTATCTCCAGTAAAATATAATTTGTTCTTTAAAATACAATTTGTATCTATTAATTCAACATTATTATTATGCACTGAAATAGTGTGCATAGTCTGATTTAATATAAACCTATATTTATTTTCTGCCGGGGTCAATGTCTTAGAATAAGGCAAGGTACACAGAATTATACGTTTAATATGCTTTTGAATTATTAAATTATCTATATGTTTAATTAATCTATGTTTATTTAGATTCCCCCTGCGACAACACATTAGAAGCAATGTCATATTGCATTCTAACCTAGTTCTCAATATATTGTCAATTAAGTTGTCAAAATCAGCTCCTGGTAGGCAATTGTTGTAAATTGCCGTATTTGAAAGTTCACTTCTCACCATTACACCGATATTTTTAACTATTTCATCACCATAAATGTGAACTAATTTATGATTTAACTTTTTATTTAAATTAAGTTGTTTGGGTGATGAACATTTAGTACTTTTCTTAGAGCTGGATTCCATAGAAACCTGTGACACATCGGCACAAGGACATCCTGCAGCCACAAGCGAATCAAAGCGCTCCTGGTTCTCCCTACAAAGTTTTAGGAGCTCATCCATCTCCTTAGTATACTGGGCAATATCTGCCTGAGAACTCTCATAACTTTGAGTCACAGCACTCAATTCACCCTCAAGCAGAACTACTTTCCGGTGAAAAGCCTGTATCTCACAGTCATGCCTACTACTAGTTAGTTTGTGGTGAATGTAAAGTGATTTTAGTTTATTATTTATATTATTATTTATAAAGGATTTTTTCTTACCTACACAAAGATAAGTTTTATTTATTAATTTATTCAACTTTCTTAACTTTTTCCTACAATTTCTTGACAAAGGGGTGGCAGAAGCACTGAAGTCGGTCTTCATGACAAGGCGCTGATACTGCTGGTTAGCTTCTGCAGATTGTAGTCTCCTCACCTCCGTGTAAAGGGATCTCACTACTTCTTCGGACTCGCGCAGGGCCAACTTCAGTTGTGAGATCTGCAACAGGGCATCTTCATACTCCAAACCGCACTGATGGAAACCAGCCAGAGCACTGCGCACATAGTCCCGTTCCGCCACCACCTCTGCTAACTCACGATCTTTCAAAACCAATTCTGACTTTAACCTAGTGTTTTTCTCAACTATGAGTAACACTTCCTTCTCGCTATCCTCGTGCTCCGAGATTAGTCCGGAACACTTGTCCTTAGTAGCTTGAAGTTCACTAAGGGTGTTTTTGAGTTTTATTTCTAGTTCACGAATGGTTTGAGATCGAGTATTCATTTTATAAGTCGCCATTAAGGTAGACAAGATAATAAATAATTGTACGTTGAATTGATATTTTGCTAAGGTTATATCTAGTAGATTAAAGTAGGAAACGAGAAAGAAATGCACCACACTACAATTATACCACGAATATTTAGTATAATTATACGTTTTTAGCAATTAAATGAGAGAGAACTTTCAAATACACTCAACGGTAACAGATATTTGAAGTTGATCTAAAACACTATAATATCAATATAATTTACACTTAAAACACTAAAACACGGTTTACTATTAGCTTATTTTGGTTTATATAGTCTCAAAATACTCAGAATGAGCATATAAACAATTAAATATCAATTAAAAAGTTAGAGCTGATTTTGACGTTACAAAGGTTTTTTGTTTTTTTTTTTTTTTCCTAAAACCGCGGAGGGTGTATGAGGAGGTATATCAGTGTCAATAAAGCCAGAGGATTATCAGGATCAGGACAGATGAGAATCCTTGCCCCTGCCTACCCCTCTACAGAGAATCAGGGACGATTGTATGTATGTATTCCATATGTAATGAAAACCCCAATATATTACATGCTAAAAAGTGACTAAGAAGATTTTTTCATATGTCCAAGTTTCTGTCATTCCCGAAAGGGATTAAAGGACGTCAATGTATATGTATGTAATATTAACAACGCGTTTCTAATACATTCTCAACATATTTAATCGACTAATGCGATATAATACATCTAAGGATGCAACCATGTCAAAACAGATAAAACCGTTAATGTACGAGTATATAACAACAAAATAATAAAAATACATTTACGAAATGCATCGAATTATACGGTGAGGGAAAACATCGTGAGGAAACCTACCTGTTCGTCGAACCGGTGATAGTGCTTGTAAATGGCGACATGGCTTACCACCTGTCACATTACTGACTATCTGGTCAACACGTGGGTTCGAGGTGTCCGTCGAATTACTACCTTCGCAATTGCGGAGATGGACACCTTAACCTCTGACTACCCCGCAAGGGTTAATGGTCGTGAATGAGTTTGTTTTTGTTTATTGTATAAACATATACCATATGTATAAATTGTTAATTAGCTGCCTTCCTTACCCATATTCTGGCACGATGCAGAAACTAACAGGTAGTTCGTGAGATAGGAATTTATGGGCCAATACTCTCATTTGCAATTTGGGCGAAAATATCTCGATGCTACGTCGTCCGGAATCCAATATGTACAGGGTTTCAGTCACGTAATCTGCAAATAGAATATATGGTTATTATAACATATACTTTACTACCATTAATATGCCTTACTAATACTAGTGAACTCACGAAACAATAAAAGGAAATATCGTCCGGTTTAATTGATTAGTGAGAATGCTATCAGTGTCTTGGGAACCCTACCATTCTCTGACAGCGATGACTATAAAGATATTTTCCATATTTAATTTTTATTTCTACTTGTTTATAGTTTTAATTTATTTACCCATGATTATTGTAGCAATTGGTTATAATAAATATTTAAAATAAGTACATTGTCGAGAAATAATCATGAGGAAACCAGGTGGCCAATAAGTGAATTAAATTGACATACGCAATTACATTGGATTGACTGACATTTCTATCGCCATAGCGTTTGGCCTATTATCCAAAGTAAACAATAGTCAGTGCTAGAAATTTGCCAAAATAGAGTATTTATTAAAAATATTCTGCAGTTTCACAGAAGTAAACCGGTCGTGTTACGAGTAGGTATATATGTTTTGTAGGTCTTACCGAAATCCATATCGACGACATTGTCCAGGTCATTAGCTTCTAACACCTGCAGCTTAGCGCTGGAGAGATCCAGCACTGAGATGTACACTATAGCCCGTCTCATCGCGTCGTAGATGTACAGGATCTCTGGAATATTAATAATTTTTCGATTCATTGCTTCTTCTTGATAGTGTCTATTCAACTAGTAAATGTTGGCAGTCAAAATAATAATAATAATATTTGGATATTATTACACCAATTGAACCAGCCCCTTGGTAATTTCATTTAAAACTTGTGTTAAGGGTACTACTCAACGTATATTTAAGATATATATATATACATATTATACACAGATAAATACATATATAGCAGATATAATCAACGACCACACTGGAAAGCAGTACAAAAGCGTAGTTCTGAACTCGGCCTTCACCGGGAATCGAACCCGGGACCTCACGATAAGCGTTCCGGCGGCTAACCGATCGCGCCACGGAGGTCGTTTAACATCAACATAGAGAAGTGCTTTCGGTCTCGAGCTAGGTGGAACAACTCTGCGGCGCTTGAGATGCCACTCCACTCTTTCGCTGCGGAGTCACGACGTCTTTCGACAACCGACGTCTTTCTTGCCAGCTATCGTACTACGCATACGTGTTTCAGTAATTCTATAATACACGCCTATTCATTCAAGGTTTTCCTTCGTTTTGGGTTGGAAAGAATCTGAGATATATCGCCTTGATCGTAATTATTGGGATTATGGATAATGAAAATGGTAAAATGATGTTAGCACATCACTCATTTCATTTAAACAGATGAAACATTGGAAACATGATGAAAAGTAAGTATTTATCATTGAATTTAAGTATTTTAAAACCAGTCATGTTGAATATGGATCATCAAATAAAAAGTATTTTTTGAATGGCCGTAAAAGCTTAGTTGACGATGGATATTCAACTACCCACTGTCTTTATATTGGCACGAAAGAAAATATGAACTGTGTAGTGTCCATTATCAATACATATACACATTCACGTCCTTCAATCCCTTACGGGATGCACAGAACTTTGTAGATACGATAATATCTCGTTGGTCATAAATAATATCAGGTTAGAAATATATTGGGGTTGTGATGTTATATGGAACATTGGTGTCAGGGGCCTTAGTCTACTAATGCATTTTAGGCACAGTATTATTCGATGTGGCCATAGAATTTCCACCTTCGCAATTGCAGACACCTGAACCTCTGACTACCCCGCAAGGGTTAATGGTCGTGAACGCGTTTGTCTTTGTAGTAGTCCTACCATTCCTGTTGTCATAAGCCAGGGCGCCGATCCTGCCCACGTCGAGGGTGGTTGCGTGCATGTCAGGATTCTGGTAGAGGTCGTACATGAGCTGCACTATCTTGTTCCCTCCCGCCACTATCACGGAGCGTCCCACTGCGTAGCTCTCGTTCTGCGGTTCACCTGGAAATAACAACATATCGTATATTGTCAAAGTCAAATGTTTTTATTCAACAAGTACAAGTACAGTACATTCATTGAAAGTCAAAACATTTGCCTGACACTGGTTGTCTCTTAGCATTATAATTCTACCGTTGGTTCGGAAGCCCTGGCTCGGAGAAGAACCAACAAGAAACTCTGGCTTTCAGGATTTTTTGCCCAGTGCCAGTTACAAAAAGAAATTATAAAGAACCATAATTATCTTTGCACATATAGCTTAGATGCACTCATTGTCAATGGTTTTTAAGATAGGGATTAATAGTATATTTTATAAACAAAGTAAACCCTTGTTAATGGACGTTTCGGCCATGTTGCAATGGCCTTGGTAACGGGTCAACTTGTTTATAAAATACATACAAATCGTAACTGATTCCCTGTAGAGGTAGGCAGAGATCACGGTTCCCCATCTGTCCTGGACCTGACAAACCACTTTCGCTTCGCTGATACTCATACACACTCGGTTATAAAAAAACGAATACTATAGTTACTTGTTTATACAATATACGCGCTATATTACGTTTTTCTTGTAAACTGAATAAAATCGTCAGTCTTTCTGAAATATTATAAGGTATAACTTTCAAAGTTTTCGGGGTATTGAAAGGCTCTATAGTAATTCCTTAAGATTGGTGTGTAATAAATGATAAAATAATTAATAATCTAAATTATGACGTACGGATCTGAGACGTGAACACTCACTGTGGGACTAGCCCACAAATTCAAGGTCGCCTCAAGGTAGGAAGACGACCTGCGCAGGTTGGCCGGCATCGAATGGATGCGAACGGTCACTGACAGGGAGAAGTGGCGTCATTTGGGGGAGGCCTAAGTCCAACAGTGGATTACTTCAGGCTGATGATGATGATGAATATAATTTAAAGCTTCCATACAACTTACGGCTAAATCAGCATGCTATATTTACACAAGGTACTCTCAGGGTTACATAGGGGCCTGCCTAATAAGACATAACAGTCAGATAGACGATATATTGTAAAAAGGTGACGTTAGGTGTACCTATAACCGTCGAGAGTGTATGAGAAGATGTATGAATGTCAATGAAGCGAAAGTGGTCTGTCAGGATCGGGACAAATTGGGATCCGTGATCTTTGCCTCCCCTCTACAGGGAATCAGGCGTGATGTGTATGTATGTATCTGTTTTATGTATTTATGTTTCTACTTTTTTCTTTCGTGTCAAGATAACTTGAATCACTACAATTATTTTCACTAACATGGAAACAAATAAGGCACTACAATCTTTATCTTACTCGTATTTCTTTCTTTCTTTCTAACACATAATTTTATACTCATTTTACATGAAAACAGGACTTATCACGTATATTTTATAAACACAGTATTGCCTTTGCTACCCAACGTTTCAGCCATGTTGATAAGTCCCGTTTTCTAGTATAATAAGAATCACAAGTCTCTCAAAACCATAGGGTACTCACTGCAATTCTTCTCGCTGACCAGCCGCTGTCCCTGCGGGCAGGCGCAGGTGAACCCCTCGGGGCCGTTGCTCATGAGGCAAAGATGCGAGCAGTCAGACCAGTAGCACTCGTGCCCATAGTGCTGCTCTAACAGGGGGTGGTACACGTGCATACCTGCAGATTTAATAATATTTGGACATTATTATACCAGATAGTTTTATACCAGATAGTTAGTACTCAATGTTACAGGTGTTAAACCATGTCGCCATTTACTAGCACTAACTATCACCTGTTCGGGGAACTGGTAGGTTTCCTGACGATGCTTTCCCTCACCGTAGTATTCGACGCATTTCGTAAATTGTATTTTTATTACGAAAATGTACATAGAAATTCATTAACTTCATTTCCATTGGTACATGCTCAAGCGGGATTTGAACTAATAATATTTGGACATTATTACACCAATTGAACTAGCCCCTTGCTAAGTACATTTAGATTTTGTACATTAAGACTTCTATTAAGGGTACTAATCAACGTAATTTTAAGTAACATATTCTTATTATATATAGATAAATACATATATAACATGTATAATCAACGACTAGACGGGAAAGCAGAAGAAAAGCGTAGTTTTTAACTGTGCCTCCACCGGGGATCGAACCCAGGACCTCAAGAAAAGCGTTCAGACGGCTAACCGATCGCGCCTCGGAGGTCGTCAAAGTGAAAGGTTAGAGTTCTACCTGGCATTAATGCACAATTACCCTTAAGGGATCTTTCCCTTAAGGATGATAGGGAAGGCAAGAAGGATCGACCTTAGTGACGCGATCGGTTAGACACCTGAACGGTAATATTGAGGTCCCGGGTTCGATTCCCGGTGGAGGTAAATTGAAGAACTACGCTTTTCTACTGCTTTTCAGTCTGGTCGTTGATTATATAATATGCTATATATGTATTTATCTATGTATAATAATTATATATTTCTTAAATATACGTTAACCAGTACCCTTAACACGTCTTAACTGAACTTATTGAAGGACTAGTACATTTCGTGTAATAATGCCCTACAATATTATTATTACATGTACCAAATTGTATGTATGTACGGCTAAACCTTACCAAACACAGGTTCATCCAATTTCACTAGTCTGGTGGTGTTGACGTGCCTTCTGTACACCCCCAATGGAATCTTATACGTGGCTTGGATGCTGGCAGTGGTCAGGTCTACCCAGTAGACTGTGTTTTCGAATACTGCGATAGCGCTTGGTCTATGGCCGGTCTCGCCTTTGAAGAATTGCTGTAACATAACATATATAACGTAAATGAAAATATGTGCATAGATAATTATGTTTCTTTATAATTTGTTTTTGTATCTGGCACTGGGCAAAAAATCCTGAAAGCCGGAGTTTCTTGTTGGTTCTCCGAGCCAGGGATTCTGAACCAACGGTAAAGTTACAATGCTAAGAGACAACCAGTGTCAGGCAAATGTTTTGACTTTCAATGAATGTAATGTACTTATGTTGAATAAAAACATTTGACTTTGACTTTGAAATGGTAGTTAGGTTCTTTTCTTATTCGATTGTCATAAGGAACTATGGAACATATATACAAACGATATCCTTTGCAGGACAAACGATATTAGGACGTACCATATTAACTTAACGACGACCTCCGTGGCGCGATCGGTTAGACACCTGAACGCTAACCGTGAGGTCCCGGGTTCGATTCCTAGTGGAGGCAGAGTTAAGAACTACGCTTTTCTACTGCTTTCCAGTCTGGTCGTAGATTATAGATCCAATGTATGTATTTATGTATATATAATATGTATGCATTTCTTAAATATACGTTGACTAGTACCCCTAACACAAGTCTTAAATGTACTTATCAAGGGGCTAGTTCAATTGGTGTAATAATGTCCAAATATTATTATTATTATTAACTTTCAGATTTATTATTCTATCGAATTTCAAGTATATTTCGAAGAAATAGGCTAAAGCGGCCACCTATGATCTTCTACGCTGGTCTTTTGAGAACGTCCAAGCCTATGATATAACTATGATAGAGAAGCGGATCTTGCCCGTCAAACTGCAGTTTGGAGTACCCTACTTTCAATACGGAAGATGGATTTTTCAGGAAATATTTGAAGTTATGTGGATACCGAAAATTTTCAAAATAATGAAGAAATTTATTTGTGCTATTTTGTGTTTGTGTGTTTCAAAAAGTTTAAGACCAAAAATATATTTTGTAAATAAAAATTAATAAAAAATATAAAAACTGCATGGGCGATAGTTACATGGCCCCGAGTCCCCGGCGCTCCTTAAATGGAGCAGGGGCGCAGATAATCTCCGGGGGGAAAAGCGGCGACGAGGTTCGCCACCCGTCACGAATGGCTCCCCGGAGAGGCGGAGCGTGGGTCACGGAGACCCGATTTGCTTCATTGAATGTTTGTGGAGCAGTGGAGAGCAAGATAGACGAAATTTGCAAGATGATGGAATGTAAGAAATTAGATATTTTATGTGTGAATGAAACGAAGCGAAAGGGAATGGGCAATACCCTTCATGGCACGTACACCGCGTATTGGACTGGAGTTCAACAAGATAAGCGGGTGTGCCAGGGGGTTGGTATTGTCCTATCAGAGCGAATAAATAAATGTGTGAAAGAGCATAAATGTGTGAATCCCAGACTCTTATGGTTAAGACTTAAGGTTGGCCTCAAACTTTTATTCGTGGTTGGAGCATATGCTCCTGACATGTCGAGGCCAACTGAGGAGCGGAGGGAGTTCTGGGAGAATGTAAGGGAAGTACTAAAAGAATGTAAGCAGAATGAAAATGTTGTTATGATTGGGGACTTTAATGGTCGAGTAGGTGTACAGAGAGATTCTTATGAATGTGTTTTAGGTAAGTATGGAGATGAAAAAGTGAACGAGAATGGAGAAAGTCTTCTCGAGATATGTTTGGAAAGGGGACTTTTTGTGGCAAACACAATGTTTTGTCATAAAAAGATCCACATGTATACTTGGGAAAGGGGTGTAGACAGAAGTATGATAGATTTTATTATTATGGATGATCGATTGAGAAGGCATGTGGTGGACGCCAGAGTGTATCGGGGCGTTAATGTGGGAACGGATCATCATTTGGTCGTCAGCCGATTGAGAGATCTGTTCCAATGTTGGCGTCATCGTGCTCCTGTGTCCACTACAGGATTGGAAAGAATAAATGTAGGAAAATTGAAAGATGATGGTGTAAATGAAAGATATAGAAAAAGAGTGGAAGAACAAATTAGTACATTGAATGAAGATGTCAAGGAGGACGAAATTGAGAATGTTTGGAGGATGTTGAAGGATGGTATGGTGGAATCTGCCATCGAAGTATGTGGAGTACGTAAGAGGACGAATACTCCCCCAAAGAATCAAGCTCTATGGTGGGATGAAGAAGTAAGAAAGGTTGTAAAAGATAAGAGAAAAGCATGGCAGGATTTGTTGGCAAGTAAGGCCAACAATAAAGCAACCAATATGAATGTTATAGACTATGAACGGAAATTGTTACTATTTAAAGAATTGAAAAAGAGAGTGAAAGAGATCGTGAAACGAAAGAAGTTAGAAGTGAAAGAGAGGACTGAAAGGAAGTTCTCCGAGAGTTTCCATCAAAATATCAAACTATTTTGGAAAATGGTCAAAACGGCCAGGGGACTCTCTGGAGGATCCAGAATGAGTGCTGTTAGGAATAAGAATGGGGATTTGATAAATGATGAGTGTTTGGCGTTAAAAAGATGGAAGGAATACTTTGAAGAGTTGTTTGAAAATGAGGATGTATCATTTCAGGATGATACATCTGAATTAAGTTTGGATGATAATGGCAGTGATATTAGTATGGAAGAAATCTTCAAAGCTTTGAAAGCTAAGAAAACTGGTAAAGCTGCAGGGTATGATAGGATTTCCGTGGAGATGTTGAGGGCTGGTGGCCCGGTGGTTGCCAACCTCTTGTACTTACTTTTTAATGCGTGTTGGCGTTATGGACGTGTGCCTAAAGATTGGTGCAGGGCCGTTATCGTTCCTTTGTACAAGGGGAAGGGACCCTTGCAAGATTGCAAGAACTACCGGGGGATTAGCCTTCTGAGCATCGTCGGAAAAATATATGCAAAAGTATTGATTGAAAGAGTTGTTCGTGAGACTGAAACCAAGATATGGGATGTACAGGCAGGTTTTCGGAAGGGAATGGGATGTACAGATCAGGTTTTTTCCTTACGCCAGGTGGCTGAAAAGTTTTTGGCGAAGAACCAAAAGGTTTTCTGTGCTTTTATGGATTTGGAAAAGGCGTATGATCGTGTATCCCGGAACGATTTGTGGAGGGCGCTATCTGCGTTTGGTTTGGGCAGTACCTTAATACGGGCTCTAAAATCTTTATATATGGATTCCGGAGCTTGTGTTAGGGTTAATGGGGCCTACTCAGACTGGTTCAGTATCCGAAAGGGTGTGAGGCAGGGCTGTGTAGCTTCGCCGTGGCTGTTCAATCTGTTCATGGATAGTTGCTTGACTGATTTGAAAGAAAGTGACAGAGGATTGCGTATGGGCGAGTTGATCATTAAATGCCTCTTGTACGCTGACGATCAGGTTCTTCTTGCGTCATCGGCGTGTGAGTTGCAGGAGATGGTCACTTGCATGAATGAGTCCCTTAAGAGGAAAGGAATGAAAATTAATGTAAATAAAACGAAAGTAATGGTCATGGAGGGACTTAGCAAGACAGAGTGCAAGATTGACATAGATAATGAAAGAGTCGAACAAGTGAATGATTTTGTATATCTGGGAACACTTTTTTCTAGTAACGGAAAATGTGAGGGAGATATTGAACGTAGAGTGTGTGCAGGTAATAAGATTAATGGGGCTATGTATAGTGTTATGGGTAGCCAGTTGATTTCTCAATCGGCACGTATGGCTATTCATAGGGCTGTGCTGGTTCCAACATTGACTTATGGTAGTGAAAGTTGGGTATGGCAAAAGAAGCATGAAAGTAGAATCAATGCCGTCGAAATGCGGTCATTGAGAAGCATGTTAGGAGTAACATTGAATGATAGAATTAAAAATAGTATGATAAGGGAAGGTTGCGGTTTGAAAGAAGATGTAGTGACTAAGATTGAAAAGAGCATGCTTCGATGGTTTGGACATGTTATGCGGATGAATGATAGCAGATTGACAAAAGGAATATATATGAGTGAAGTGGAAGGGCGGTTACGTAGGGGCCGGCCTAATAAGACATATAACAGTCAGATAGACGCTATATTGAAAAAAGGTGACGTTAGGAGTACCTATAACCGCCGAGAGTGTATGAGAGGATGTATGAATGTCAATGAAGCGAAAGTGGTCTGTCAGGATCGAGACAAATGGGGATCCGTGATTTCTGCCTACCCCTCTACAGGGAATCAGGCGTGATGTGTATGTATGTATGTATGTTTCAGATTTACTATCTATAAAACGACAAAGATGGGACGGTCTGACGATGTGATATGGGTGAAGCCAAACGAACGTAATTTCGTGAATGAGTCGCATATTTTCGGTCACTTATAGTACACTATTATTGACCTATACCTACCCAAGATCATATACTCCAATATGGAATATCACCAGTCACATTAACGCTGACTTATCTATGGTGATAATGTTAATATTTTCAATGTGGTTATAACGTAAACAACTGAACGCGTCCGTAGCGCTTCAGTAACATCTCAATAGCACACTCGCTTACGATTGAGGATAGACAAAGCTGTCAGAACAATTGTGGAGTACCAAAAATAACGCAAGTTAACTGATATTGAGGCACGATTGATTAGTGGATTAGCTTTTCTGTACTTTCTGTACAGTGGCGTAAAGTTGTTAGTGAAGTACCAAAAGTGTCAAATTACTGCTACTGACGTGACGTATTACTACTGTACTAATACTGTGCCTAAAATGCATTAGTAGACTAAGGGATATTACGTAGGGGCCGGCCTAATAAGACATATAACAGTCAGATAGACGCTATATTGAAAAAAGGTGACGTTAGGATTACTTATAACCGCCGAGAGTGTATGAGAAGATGTATGAATGTCAATGAAGCGAAAGGGGTCTGTCAGCATCGAGACAAATGGGGATCCGTGATATCTGCCTACCCCTCTACAGGGAATCAGGCGAGATGTGTATGTATGTAGACTAAGGCCCCAGACGTGATTTGTATGTATGTATGTATGTACTTACATCATGAGCAGTACTATAAAACCGGTACACATGGATGTGATCATCCATGACTATGTACATCCTCTCGTTGTTGACGTCCAGGGTCATGTACTGAGGAGTGGAAGGCAGCTCCAGCCACTGCTGGCTGCGGGAGCCGTCCATCAGGGAGTTCATCACCACTGGCTTCTCGAAATAGTCCACCCAGTATAGCTCTCTGGAAGTTTTTGAGGTTAGGTGTAAGTTAGACAAAGACAAACCATTAACCCTTGTGAGGCAGTCAAAGGTTCAGGTGTCCATCTCCGCAATTGCGAAGGTAGTAATTCTATGACCATATCCAACCCATGTGTTGACCAGATAGCCAGTACTTAATGTAACAGGTGGTAAGCTATGTATAGCTATGTCGCCATTTTCAAGCACTATTATCTGTTCCGAGAACAGGCAGGTTTCCTCACGATGTTTTCCCTCACCACGTGTTTTTATTACGGAAATGTGCATAGAAATTCATTAAAATTCATTTTCATTGGTACAAGCTACTGGTAATATAATACATATTGAAAAAGTTCAACATAAGAGTTATTTATGAATATATCTATGTGCGTAAAAGTATCTAAGTAGTACGTACATATATCAATGAAGTGAAAGTACCTATTTGTAGACAGACATGCACATTTTGAAAAGAATTAGCACGCTGAAGTGGAGTTGGGCTGGTCACGTATGCAGAAGGACTGATGGTCGCTGGAGCAAAGTCCAAGAGTGGAGATCGCGTCTCAGTAAACGTAGTGTGGGGCGCCCCCCGGCAAGGTGGGAAGACGATCTGCGCAGGTTGGCCGGCATCGAATGGATG
This sequence comes from Leucoptera coffeella, assembly GCA_030578115.1. Classification (NCBI taxonomy): domain Eukaryota; kingdom Metazoa; phylum Arthropoda; class Insecta; order Lepidoptera; family Lyonetiidae; genus Leucoptera; species Leucoptera coffeella. The sequence continues at coordinate 70,370 of JAMBLF010001506.1, forward strand.
CGAACGGCCACTGACATTGCGAAGTGGCGTCATTTGGGGGAGGCCTGTGTCCAACAATGGATTCAGACCACGAACCAAATATAAAAAGGACCCGGCGTAAGGAGCGGTTCCCGTTACGCGATGCGGAGGCCAAATGGCGTGTTTTATTTGGTGCAGAGTCTAAAAATGTGTAGTAGAAAGAAGAAACCTAATTTGATTGGCCGATGCCGTGTTTTGATTGGTTGTAATTTCCCCCCTCCATCACGCGTACCTCGTTTCACCCCGCGTAATGCCACGCCAGTTTCCATACAAATATTGCGTAAGGCCCACTCCTCTTATTAATTACTCCATGATTCAGACTGATGATGATGATCTTATTATGACTTACTTGCTAATAATATCAAGGTTGACGTATCGGGGATGCGAGCTGTTGGTGGCGATGACGGTGCATAGGCTCCCTTTGACGTCACAGGCGACTATATGACCCCGTTCTGCATCCGTGAAGTACATCATGCCCACCACGTGGTCTAGAGCGATGTCGCCAGGGTCCTCTAAGCCCATTGCTATTATGGTCTGAGAATGGGTGAAAGGTTTATAAATGTATATCTCAATAATTCTATGGATACAATATGCAATGAAGTATACATACTTATATGTGAACATTCAGGACAGAACCTTGGTGACGATATTATAACCAAGATATTAATGATAATATATGATTCTGTGGGTACAATATGCAATGAAGTATAGATACTTATATGTGTATTTTCATGTCCTTTAATCTTTTTCTGGGAGGTCTTTGGAGGCTTGGTATCTTATATACAAACATATAAATGTTTATAAACCCTTTCGGGGTGCACAATATCTCCCTTGATAACGACAATATCTCCTAAGTCACTTTTTAACATGAATACTGGGGTAGTGATGTTATAAGGAACATTGCTGACAGATTGCTAGCCCATTGCCCAACAGATTCCATTTACCTTTACTCCCTTAGTCACCTCCTACGACATGCCGGGAAGAACAGCAGCTAGTTAGCAGTCTTTTTTATGTCCTAGACCAGCTCGGGAATAGTTTTTGCTGATATAGATACTAGAAAGTATAAACTTACCCTTTTAGTGGCATTGAAATTGCCAAGCTCTGCCTTCATGATGGCTTGATGTCCAGCCTCTTTTTGCACCCAATAGACGTATTCTCCATCAAACGCGACGCCGTGAGGCTAAGAGTAACATTATAACAGTTCTACAGTGTGATTCCGTATAAAGTGCACATCTCAGACGGGGTGAATTTTCAGCCATTTTTTTTTAAAAAAAATATAATAAAATCCTCCATTTTCTTTTTTTTCTTTCGGTCTTAAAAATGCTAATAGGGGATAGTTATGAGAAAAATTTACTTATAAAAATCAACTTTTTTTGATTGTTTTTCGTGCTTTTTTCTTTTAAGTGAATTGTTTTATATTTTAATTTTATTTATATTTTGAAGGCCGGTTTTTATTACTGTAACGTTTATTTGAAAACGATGTGTCAATGTAATAAAAGTTATATTTTTTTTGTGTTGCTGCAGGAATTCGGTCCGGTAACAATCTTTAAATGCTTACAAAAGATGAAAAAAAATGACGGATTTTTTGATAAGAAGCAATGTACAAGTGTAAACTTTTGCTTCGCGATGGTTCGAATCACCGCAAATGTGATATCTATCAACCGCCGAAACAGCTCACATCTCTGACTATCTAGTCGTAACAGTGACTTACCTGGTTCAAATCAGTGGCTATTTTGATCACTTCTTTGGTGTGAACCCTCACTAAACTGATGCCTCTCCTGGTCGTGAAGAACAATAAGGGTTCTGGGTCTGTAACATAACACATAAACATTCACAAATACCCTTGAGGGGTATTCAATTCATATATACATTCAATCATCCACTGCTGGACGAAGGCCTCCCCAAGGTAACGCCACAAAACAGGATCACTCGTGGTCCTCAGCCAACCACTACCAGCGACCTTTTTCAGGATATCAGGCCATCTGGCAGTTGGCGTCCTACACTACGTTTACCGAGACGCGGCCGCCATTCGAGAACCGCTTTGCTCCAACGGTCGTCGGTTCTGCGACACACGCTCATTAATCCAGGCGGCATAGCGAGAGATCGAGTATACATCGAAACTTCCTTAGTGACTTAAACATAAGACAAATACACAAACTTAGACGACAAAAAATATAATAAAAAGCATTTCTTGCTAGCTTAAAACGTTTATAATTGCTAGGTAACTTCTTTTTTATGTTATTGTAGGAGGCGACTAAGAGACAGATCACCGGAATTTATTAAGCGATAACAACGATCACCGGAGTCTATTACCTTTTATTATCCTTTTGAGATTACCACAACTAGCTGTGTGATCATATTTGAAATGTAAATAAAATTTCATGTAATACAATTTAAATAGAATGTAATGTTAAATGAATTGAAATGTAATTTTTTCTGTTGTGTATTGTGTAATTCAATTATTGCCTATGAATTCTATTGTATGTTGAATATTGTATGTTATTGATGTGGATGTCTCAATAAAGATATTATTATTATTATTAACGACGTGTATCAAATATCTCATATCAAGCCAAAACCATCGCAACCACTGTTATTTATACTTAAATTGTAAGATGATGACATATTACCGGTGATGTTTACTTGTCCATAGCAAGATAGAGTACCCGCCACATAAGGTGGCAGTTGGAGGCGTCGCCACAGTCGCGTAATCCAGTGTTGCCAGTAAACACGCCAAGACTAGCACTCACTGTGCCATACGGCTCGATACATTATATTGAGGTTTCATTTGTAACGATCTTTGGTTGCAGAGCTATAAACTCAAATAAAACAAATTAATATACCAAAGTCAAAAGTCAAAATATTTTTATTCAAAATAGGCCCTATCATAAGCTCTCTTTGAAAGTTATTTTATGATCTAAGTACAAATTAAAAAAACTATATATTGACAAAAGGAATATATATGAGTGAAGTGGAAGGGCGGTTACGTAGGGGCCGGCCTAATAAGACATATATGTAACAGTCAGATAGACGCTATATTGAAAAAAGATGACGTTAGGAGTACCTATAACCGCCGAGAGTGTATTAGAGAATGTATGAATGTCAATGAAGCGAAAGTGGTCTGTCAGGATCGGGACAAATGGGGATCCGTGATCTCTGCCTACCCCTCTACAGGGAATCAGGCGTGATGTGTATGTATGTATGTAAAAAAAACTATTTCAAACATGGCACTGAGCATTGTCTTTACATATTTTTACCGAGGTTAGTTCACCAACCATTTCGGGTGCTCAAGATGCCACGTCATGAAGACCACGACCGCTCTGATAAGAGCGTAACGATTGAGAAGAAGAAGTTCAGCGGAGACCCTTGGAGAAGAACTAACAAGAAACTCCAGAAATCAATTTATTATAATCACCCTTAACAAACATAAAAATTACAAAGAGTGGGCAAAAAACACAACGCTGGTAATACTAAATTTACCTTTCATACAAAATAACACGCAATGGCGGAAACGTCAAATTTAGTTCCAAGTTTGGCTACTGCCACCTTATGTGGCGGGTACTCTAGTGGCGGTTCCTATTTGCTACCATAGAGATATTGACTTCGGTTTACAAATGTTTATATATTTTTAGATCTTTGGTTTACTAGTTAGTTATTTTATTTCTACATACATGTATTTACGCCTCTACTTCCATATAGACTATCGGTTACCACCTGAACGCTAGTCGTGTAATCCCGGGTTTGATTCATGATGGAGGCAGAGCTAGGAACTGTGCTTTACGTAACGTTGCTTTCTAGTCTGGTTGTTATACATATGTATATCTGGTTGTTATCTAAGTATATATTACTTAAATATAAGTCGATTAACACTCCAACCAAAAGTCTTAAAATGCACATTTTCAAAGTCAGATTAGGTAAAAGGAATAACTAAACGTGTCTACCAATTCTGCCTACTAAAATGCACAAAATATTTTATATGAGATGGCTTATCTGTACCGTATTCCTATATCTGTAGCAAGTTAATTCAACTGTTGTAATAGTGTCCTTCAATATTAAAAGATGTCCTAATAATATAAAGTCCTGCAAGTCCCACTTACCAATAACATAGCATCCTTCCCCGATCTTTGAATAGCCAGTATGACATCTGCAATTCGGTTCCTTTTCCACTTTCAAATCAATGCACATTTGTGAACACACTGGGAAAGCCTGTTGGCACCTGTCAATTGCCTGACATTTAGAGCTGGTGGCGTTGAAGTAGCCGTTGGGACCGCAGTCACAGGTAGTCCCATTTCGTCCTGGACGACATTCAGCCTCGGACCCGCAATTGCTGTTTGAGGAGCACATTGTTGTCCCTGAAAATGTAGAGGTCGCTAGTTTAGGTTATCAGGGCGATAGTGTTTTTCTTTTAGATTGGTTACTATTTAAGGGATGTAAGTAGGAAGAAAATATACCATAATACCGTAAGGGGAGTACTCAAAGTTCGCGCGTCTTTCACCATAACTGCGGTACGCCTATTTTGAGGGTGGTTACTCAAACAAAGCTCGCATTTCACCAGATGACTAGTAGGTATCTACCCAAAGTGACATGTGGTCAATTTAGTAACGTTTACAGATACTAACTTATCCAGAGACATACATTCTCCTCTTATCCCTTTCAGGATGAACAGAACCTTGGAGACGATAGTATCATCACTTTTTAGCAACTCTATCTACATATGTACTAAAACCAACTCACATCTATCGCAGAAGCTCCCCTCATCACTGCCATCTCGGCAGTCTTTCACCCCGTTACACATATCCTCAGGCCTCAGACAGAAGGAAGAGTCTTCACAGTCGTAGTAGCTTCTAGAATGCTCGGGACATTTGCCTATGTCAAGAGCTGTCTTCATTCCTGGAAGAATGTCGTTAGTATCAATACCGGGATCCTTTTAAAGTACATACGTACGCATGATTAATAACTAGCGCGACTTATCGCGTATGTTTTCATATAAAGTTACCTTTATTAACCCGACGATAAGTCCCGCTAGTTATTAATCATGAGTATAAATTGCGAATCTCTTAAAACTATACGTACGTACGCGTTCACGTTTCACCCTTGCGAGGTAGTCAGAGGTTCAGGTGTCCATCTCCGCAATTGCGAAGGTAGTAATTCTATGGCCACCTCGAACCCACGTGTTAACCAGATAGTACTCAATTTGACAGGTGGTCAACCATGTCGCCATTTACAAGGACTAACTATTACCTGTTCTGGGAACAGGTAGGTTTCCTCACGATGTTTTTCCCTCGCCGTAGTATTCTTTTAAGGTTTTTAAAGGATATTGAAAACACGAGCTACGTAAAAGAATTGATATTCAAAGGATCATTTGGATAACTTGAGGGTATGATACGTGGAAGCAGTTGTATGTTTAAAAGTATCTGTTGTTGAAATTAATTTGCATGGGTATATAGGTACTGACTATCTGGTTAACATGGCCATGGTATGACTGACTCCACAATAAAAGTGAAAATGAACATGCGAACATCTGATTAACCCACAAGGCCCAATGCTCGTGAAAGACTTTATTTTAATCAGACATGATATTTACATAATCTGTATATACTCAAAATACCTTCGTAGATAACTAGATTCGACAGTGGTCACTAAATTTACTGACTACTACGAAAGGGCGAATAGTCGTGAAACGTATGTACAGTCAACGCTAAAAGTGCAGTTCCAGTAATTTATTATAAAGTTTACGCTTATAAGAACAAAAGACAATATTTTTCATTACGAAGCACGCGATCGTATAGTGGCCATGACAGTGCATAGTGGCGCCAGTTTTAAATATACTCACGACAAAGTGTCGCGTTGTTTTCCTCAGTTCCATTGTCGCAGTCAAAACGGCCGTCGCAAACCCACTTCGGCGAAATGCATTTCCCGTCTGCACAGCGGTACCCTTTGCATGATGCCTGGACAAAAAAAAAATACTATTTCACTTTGGTGCAACAATTGTAAGTCAGAGAAACGACATATTGAAACGGAGTAACCACGAACCAAATATAAAGAGGACCCGGCGTAAGGAGCAGTCCCCGTTACGCGGTGCGGAGTCCAAATGGCACGTTTTAATTGGTGGGGAGTCTAAAAATGTGTAGTAAAAAGAAGAAACCTGATTTGATTGGCTGATGACTTGTTTGATTAATTTTGATTGGTTGTAATATCTCCCTTTCATTTCGCGTACCTCGTTTCACCCAGTGTAATGACACGCTAATTTCCATACAAATATTGCGTAAGGCCACTTCTCTTATTAATTACTCCATGGGAGTAACGTTAGAAGTACCGATAACCATGAGTGTGTATGAAGAGGTGTTAGTTTTTAATGAAGCAAACGTGGTTTGTCAGGGTCGGGAAAAATGGAGATTCGTGATCTCCGTCATATACTATATTCGATCCGGAAATGTAGGTAGTGGTAAATAAATCTGTAGAGTTCATTACTGGCGAATCTTGAGATTGCAGTTGATTATAAATTATTATTATTATCTATTATAATTTATATATTACGGTAAGGGCAAACATCGTGATGAAA